>NDGM011147620.1:0-11865 GCA_002564305.1 Octomys mimax | reverse complement strand
TATATATATATATATATATATATATATATATATATATGGAAAACTCAAGACCTTGTGCTTTCCAGACAGGCATTTGTTCCCCTGAGCCATCTCTCCAGTGCTTATGGGTATTATTTTTGAAAACTCATGCCAGAAAAAAAGGAAAAAAATTATACAGTCTTAAAAAAATCTCAACTCTTACCAAATGAGATGCTTTTAGGTATCAAAAAGGTAACAGAAGGGTAGAAAGATCAAGTTTGAGAAACAGTAGTAGGGCCAGTCAGATAGCTCAGCAGATTAGAGTGCCTGCTTAGTCAGGTGAAGGGAGTAGGGTTCGATTCCTGGTATGCTGTGCCAGACCCACCCCTGGAGCACGCTAAGGCATGATTGAGACTGGATGTGGTGGCACACACATGGAATCCCAGCTCTTGCAAGGCTGAAAACGGGAGGATCTCTATGAGTCCAGTCTGTGTATTGGGACACTGTGTGCCCTGTACTAAATACATTAGAGAGGGAGGGGGGAGGGAGGGAGAGAAAGAGAGAGAGACAGACAGTAAGGAGTAGTCAGGACTTTGGGATGAACCAAGAGCTCTTGCACTTGGTAGGAGGCAGCTAGTACTTGCTTGCAGCAAACTAAGGCCAGATATTCTAAAAGTTGGAAAATCAAACTTTTATATAAAGATATCTTGTCTGTTAAATGTTGGCAGCTGATTTAGTCTAGCCGTGGCTAAACTAAACAAGTTAAATATCTGTATGACACACTCAACAAGCCTTAGGTCGCCAGGGGCAGATGGGGCTGATGTAGATCTCAGAAGTGTTCTGTTGTGCCCAGTTCTCCAATCTCAGCCTTAAAGCACAGATAACTTGCGTACTACATAATTAATAGTAAATGTAGAGAGGTTTACTCATTTTCTTTTGAAGTTTCAACACTTGATTCTGGTGAAATAGACTGGCAATCCTCAAATCAGTAGGGAAAAAGATTTGTTTAATTGGATATTGATTCATATGACATGGAAATTTTCAGACTCAAAGACCTGGGAGAAACTATCCATTTTTATGTGCCAGTTGAAAGAACTATGGACCACCATGTAGAAATATGGTTGAAAAAGAATATGATCTCATAGGAATAAAGTGGGCCAGGGGAATCCTTTGTGTCCCTCTCCCCCTTTATGTATTTAGTATAGAGTCTACAGGTCTCATTACACAGATCCAACTCATAGTGATCCTCCTGTTTTCAGCTTCCCAAGCACTGGTATTATAGGTAAGCACCACCACGCCCAGTCTCAATCACCCTCTCAACACACCCCTGGGGGTGGGGGTGGGGCTGAGGATGGAACCCTCCTGCCTCATCTGCCTAAGTAGACACTTTAATCACTGAGCTATTTGGCTGGCCCCATCACTTCTCCCTTTTCCTTGTGGGACACACCCTGTCTGGAATAGGGAGATTTATTGCTCTACAGTCAAAAAGGTAGATTAAAGAATTTTCAGCTCTTACACAGAGGGTCAGGAGAACATTAGGGTAACATTGTCTCTGTTCTATGGAGCTTTGTAGAAATGATTTTGATTCTTGGAATTCAACTTGGTAGCAAGAAAGTATCATTCCTTGTCCTGACCAAGGAAAAAATCAGTGGTCAAGGCCAGGAAGGCAGGAAAGCGTTAAAGAATAACTTCCGAGGCTGCCTCTGAAACTTTCACTTTCAGGACTGTTTTCAGAGCCCCAACATAAATTTCACTCTTCTTCCCTTCTTAAAAACTTCCCAGCACCACAGGCTCACTAAATGGGTTCTGCCACAGCGCAGTATTTCTTTGAGCAGAGTCAGTATTGATTACATTTGAGATTACTGCTGTATGGAATTTTGAAGATCTAGGGCTTTCAAATCTTAGCAAATAGTAAAAATTTTCATAGGTTAAGTTCTGCCTTATGGGCTTATTGCAATGATAAGGTGCGATAAAACATGATAAAGTACTTTGTAGACTAGAAAAATAAAGATATTAGCTACAATAATTATTAGCTATAATAAATTATAAAATATTAGCAATAATTCTACATTAGCATTCCACTGACTTTAAGCTTTCAGCTATACTGTGTCCACTTTTTATTTCTGTTAGCCTTCTAGTTTTAGAACACAAAATATTGTGCAGCTTGATATTCAGGTTCCTCCCCTAATAATTCCAGCTCTGACTTTGTTGTTTATTTCCTTGGTTGCCAAACCGAACATGAGCTGATTGTACTGTCTTTTCATTTCCTGGATAATACAGGAATTACAATGTCCTAGCTCCTTCCTTAACAAGTAGATAAAGTTAGTATTTTAGCTCTAAGATCACTTGTGCTCCTCTCTCCTGTCACAACTAGATGAAATTGATAGAGTTATAGTGGTAGACGGTACCAAAAGCCTGTCCAAATCAATTTCTTCTCTTCCAGAGATAAAAATTGAAACCTAAAGATAGTGCATTACTGGCTAGAGGTAATAGTGGCAGGTAGTGCCGGCCCAGGAATAGATCTTACGGCTCCTGTCCCTTTCCAGTGCTCTCTGATCTACTTGGAGACTTGTATGAGATTTCAGCAGCTCTTCCTAAGAATTCTGCTTTAAAATCCAGAATGTAACTTCAGTTTTTCACTTAGCTTGGCCTACAAAACGGTATCTTATTGTCACTCCTTCATAAATTCCTCCCCATTTGAGTTAATTTCAATATAACCATTTACTCTCTAGCAGCAAATGCTGGCTTCAGATGACAAGCCACACACATATGCTATTGGAAAAAACATTAGTAGCTTTCAAAAAATTTTTGTACGGTTCTAGGGATCAAGCCCTTGCCCTGTGTGTGCACCGCAGCAGAGTTATCAGCAAGCCAGGCCACCAGCACATTGAGTTATGTGTGGTCCATGTCTGAAGGGATTGCTGCTGTGGGGCCTCATTTCTAACTCCAAGCAGGTCCCTGGATCCTTCTGTCTGAGGTTAGTGGTTTGATGCATGACCCTCAGTTAGTCCTATTCATGTCTATCCTAACAAAAAAGACCATCTATTTCTTTGAGGGCTAGTACAAAACATTCATTGTCATTTACATTCACAATCGCCCCTAATTACTCTACTTCATGGACAGTACTATGAATGTTCACTTCTTTTAAAATATTACCTTCTGTTGTACCATAATATGCTTTATATGTTAGATATTTATTTGTTCCTTGCATACTACAGTTACTCCAAGTTTGAGGGTATTTACTAATTTGAATGAATGCATGATATCCAAGACAGCTACTGCTTTTCACATAATTTTTATATTTGGACCGTTTGTAAATTTTTGTGAATACATGAACTCATTCTAGTTTCAAGTAATCTCATGCAGTAGATATTATTATAAGTCCTTTGGACAAAAGAAAAAATGGTAATCTGGTAAACTCAACAATTAATTCAAGACCACACTATGCAATATGACAAATACTGTCAAATTCATACTATTCTGTTTAGTGAACTTCTGTATCGTTTCTATTATTATTATTATTCTTTAAAATTCTCTTCAAAAAGAGAGAGAGAAAATGGAAGTACAGACTTGAGTTACTCAACAAGAGACCAAGTACTAGAATTTGTACTGGGCAGTGTTAAATGACATATTCTTTGCATAAAATGATTTACAACATCTGCAAGCTAGCAGCAGGTTTTCCTATTCCTGTTTTTAAGCTATTAGTGTTTCAATGCTTATAAGAATACTACAATTAGAAAATTTATGTGAGTTTGTGGAGTGATCAAAAGTAAAGACAGATATGGTGTTCAACAGTAAGTGCTTCAAGAATGCAATTTTATTTTTCAATGAAAAATACATATGGCTCATTGGAAATGGAGGGTTTTCAAAGTGGGATTTAAAGAATACTTTAGAGAAAAGGACTGATAAACAGTGACACATTATCAATATCATATACCTTGCCTCTTCTAAAAATAATGTTTCTTAGACAACTGTGTCCAGTTACTTGCATATTGTCTATTGCTATCTTCACTTTACAGGGCAGAGTTGAATGTCACCCCTAGAACATCTACATCTCTTCTGCTTTTCTCTTATGTATCATTACATTTGGTGAAAATGCACCAAGCTGAACATTCTCTCACAATCAAGATTCACATTTCAAGGGACATGCAGAGTAAGAGAAAGATCTTTATGAACATCATGGAAAAAAAACCAAAAACACACAAGTTGCTGAAGTGACTTGAGCAACTTCAGGACAGCCGTGATAGCCTATTACACTATCACCGAGCTATGCAGCGTATAACCGATGCTTTCTCAGCTGCCACTGTGTTGATCTGCTGTTTCAAGGAACAGTTGTGGATGCTTTCATTCCTGTCCCTTTGTAGAATCCCATGCAACTAAATAACATTCTCTTCTCTTAGCTTCCTTAAATAAGCAAAAGACTTTAGATCTTTGGCAAATAGCTGTGCATCCAATTAGGTATTTTAAAATTCCACATGTTCTTTTGGTACTTAAATCACAACATTTTTAATTGTATCTGAAAATGGAACACTTAAACACAATTTTCTCTGTGTGCACATTGGTTCGGCTGGTGATTAACAACATCGATTTGTATTTCAGATAATGTATAACGTGTTCCTGCTGTTAATTCACAGCATAGAACCTTGCCGAGAGATGCTTCATTGTCACCACGTCCTATATATTTCTCGATACATTTCTTATATGCTTTATTAATCAAGCTATCTCTTTGTCCATATATTCAAATGAACTGTAGAGGTTATTAACTTGCCCTTGGCAAATAGATTTATTTTTCTAAGATAAATGCTTTTATAAATTTAGTGTGTGACAGTTTTATTACAAATTGTAAATAGAATGCCCTGCCAGATTTTTATGATAGCCATCACTAACTCATTTGGACCCTTATTACATTTCAAGCCTTCATGTTCATGGATATTTTCTTTTTCATCTCTAGCGTGTATATTTAAGGAGTTATAGGTTTTAAATTTTTGTTTTCAGCTTATATGATGAGCTGTTTAAGTAGTAACCAAATCTTTTGCAATTTGATTATGCTATCAAAATTAATCTTAATACTGTATCATATCTATCGTTGTAATAGTTTTGTCCTGATATGGTTCATTTTTCCTTCCACATACAGAATTGTACCAATTGATAAAATTCATGAATTCATTATGTCAATAATATTTTAAATTTCATTGGACTGTCACTTTTCTTTCCTTTTTTATGAAAAGTATGAAGCTGCAGCACAATGTTTAAAAAATTTTAATATTCAAAGATGTCCTTAAAAAGAAAAATAAAGGCTTTCATAAGAACTAATGATATTTTTGTGTTCTCTGCTCAAAAACAACACTTTATTTACTCACCTTTATATCTGATATTTATTTATGCCATCCCATCACATGACAACTGATCTTTTCAGACTAGTCTGAGGCTGCAGTGAGATTATATGCATAAAGTTCTAAAAGCATAAACAGAAATTCACCAGGACTTGAATACATATTGATAGTTACCATTAAGAAAATATTGTAAACTACTTATTGGAATTATGAACATCGTATGGTAGCCCGTCTTGGCTCACAAAACAAAATAGCCCAGCCTGGGTCACTCACCCAACCTCACTGCATGTTCTCACATTTCAGAAGGACAGAAATGCGAATCAGAGATGCTAACAAGTTTGTTTTTTGAAGCGACCTCTCCTGCTTGCTTGTGGATGCCTAACCTGTCATTATGTCCACAAATGATCACATGTCTGTGTATGCATGAAAAGAGGAAGACAATCAGGCTTTCCATCCTCTTATGAGGACACCAGCTCCATTGCATTTTGTCCATACCCTATGCCTTATCGAAACTTAGCTACCTTCTTAAAGGCCTGTGATAGTTTGTGTCTAGTTGTGCCCCCCGAAGCCTCATGCAATCATGGCGTAGGGACTTCTAGAGTTTGAGATTAATTCATGATCCACTGGGAGTATGGGTGTGAGTGCTGCTGCAATTATGGGCGTGAATAGTATACTCGCAGCCTGGGGCAGATAGTCTGAACACAACTTAAGGGAAACAGACTTCCTCTGTGTAGCTGTTGTTGCTGCTACTCCTCCCTTTGTTCTCTTGCTCTTTGCTGCTGCCATGAAAGGTTACCCTCTGCCATGTGCTGCTCTGCCTTGGAGCCAGCCAAGTATGGACCGAAACCTCCTGTAACTGTGAGCTAAAGAAACGTTTCCTTCCCTAATATAAGCGCTGGGTATTTGTCCCAACAATGAGGGGCTGGAATAGGCCCTACCTCCGGATGCACTCTCACTAAGGTTAGGGGTACAGCATATGAATTTGAGATATAGAGTTCATTATCTATCACAATGTAATGTCATTTATTATAATTTTCTTCCCTTTTCAATTGAATTTAATGGATGTATAAAATATAAATTACGTGTATACTTCTTATGTCATTAACTGGCAAAGCAGCACGTAACCTTTAATTTCTATATAAATGAGAACACCTGGCATGCATAATGAATGGACAAATAAAAAAGACATTCACACACTTTTACCTAGTCTCTTGCTTCCTCAGAATATGCTAATCTAACAGTCAATTTTGGTACAGGAATTCAAATAATCAATTAATGTTACCAACTTCATTGGAAATATTTAAATACCTGTTTTACATCTTGAAATTGAGGCTGTACAATGTTATCATTCAGTTCTTTTGTTGTGTATTTGTTTCTTGGCTTGTTTTTAATTCTTGCTTTTTTGAGACAGGCTTTGGCAATGTTTTCCAGCCCGGACTTGACCATGGATTATCTTCCTGCTTCAGCCTCTGGGGTTCTGGAAAACTCTTTCTGCTCTTATTTTCATGATATCCTCTTTAAAGGTTACTCATTCCCTTTGAAAAGATTTGACCCATACAAATAAAAAATACACCAATATCGAGGCTGGGGAGATGGCTCAGTGGAATAAACACTTACCTGGCAAGCATGAGGGCCTGTGTTCAATCCCTGATTCCACACACACACACACACACAAAAAAAAAAAAAACTCACTAAGCCATGAGCTTCTTGTTAGCCATAGTTTTTCCATTTTCTTCAATCAAAGAAATATAGTACTCTTCCTAAGCCATGCATATACTAAATAATTACAGTTGATTAAAAATTAAAACTTAGTAATACAGCAGAATGAATATATAGGTCTATGAATACATAAACACAATGCACCTTAAATGTCTTTCACATAACATAAAAGCAAAACAATGCTTAAAATCAGCTATCTTTTTCAAGGAATGGTGATCTCAGGTTTTCATATAATAGTAGGATTTCTTTCTTTTAATTTTTAGTGTATGTCTTACATTGTGCCTGTGTTCAAAACATCTAAATCAATACAGTGCCTATCTAAAGTTCTTTCCATATTTGAAAATTGACACAGAATATTAACCCAGGTATGATTGGCCTAATTGCAGGTTCTGTAGAGTGTGATTGATGTGCTTTTCTCTATTTCAAATCGTGATTAAGAAGAAAGAAATCATACTCTAGATGAAGTTGGATGATTAAAAGACAGTATTACAGAGGTGGCCACAAATTCTTTCCACAATTGGAAAAACAGCTATTGGATTTCACAGAATCCCTTTAGATGTGGTTAAAAATAGAATTAGCTGTCAAATTGCTGAAGGAGTTTAAGGGTAGTGCTTAATCAAGTCAAGATATGTCTTAGGTTCTTTCTTCCTCCTTTCCTTCCTTCCTTCCTTCTTTCCTTTCTTTCTTTTTTGCATTTTATGTATTTGGTACAGGGTCTCACTGCATAGTTTGGACTCATAGTCTGGGCCAGCTCCACATGCGGGACCAGGGATAGAACCCTGGTCCTTGTGCTTTCCAAAGCAGGCGCTTAGACCACTAAGCTATCTTGCTGGCCTTTAGGTTGTTTCTTAGCAGTGATTTACACTTTACTTCTATAAATATTGAGAGTATTGCCAGGAACCTCAATGACACATATGTGCTTCGGTTCTTTTGGCTGATGGACAGATTTAAGCCACCTCCATCCTTTGAGTAGGATTATTTTTCTCTACCAAAACTATAGTTTGCATTCTTTTTTTTTAAATTGCCACAGTTTTAATATAAACTGCTCTGATGCATGATATAGTTCCACAGATAACCTCTATTTTTATTTATTTATTTATTCTGTATTTTAGGGAAGGGTCTACAGGGTGTTTAGGGTCTCACTACTGGATCGGACTCCTAGTGATCCATCTGTTTACAGCCTCCCAAGAGCTGGGATTATAGGCATGTGCCACCATGTCCAGTCTCAATTGCCCTCTCAGTGTGGCCCAGGGGTGGGACTGGCACTGGAATTGAATCCCTGGCCCCTGCTCCTGCTTGCAGGCCCTTTATTCTGCTGAGTTATTTGGCTGGCCCTTCTACAAACAACCTTAATCTACATGTTTCAGTAACAATAATCGATGTCTTCCAGTTTTCTATCATCTCCTAGAGACCCATGCTCTACTAAGGGACCATAATAGATCAAAGAGGAATTACAGTGATGGAGAATGTTGTCCTATATGTGGGATCCCTCCTTGAATTCATTTTTAAAAATTTCTACTCATGGATCTTAAACAATATTAGAGTTCTATCATGTTTAGTATTTTGTCTAAGCACCTTTTGTACTACCTGATACACCATTTAAAAATGTTTCAATACATTAATCATGAGTGGAAGAATTAGCCTTTAAAATGTAGAGGGAAAGAAAGAAAAAAAGGAAGACAGCAGGAACAGTAGCATTAATTTCATTACTATTTCATATAGGATTAAAAATTATGAATCAATACTGTACTTAAGAGTATAAAAATGTAGTTCCCAGTCTCATGTGATATTTGAATCTTTCAAACCATAGCAGAGGATTTGCCTTAGAGCTGGGGCATCAGCTTCATAACAATAATATGAAAATAACAGTAACTCATTTCTCAGCCTATAAGGGATTTTAATCTTGCTGAATCAGGGATGTCCTCTGAAACGCTCAGTCATCTTTACACACTAGGAGTATAATGAGCATCTCTTTTATTATTATTTGTCAGGATCAGACACTGCATCTAGATGGTGTGTCATCATTCTAAGTGCTGTTTCTATAGATTATTTAAAATAAGCTCAATTGTTCATTATATTACATGGGAATAAACAAATCACTTGAATATAAAGTATTGAGAAGAAAAACTGATTCTGATTAAAGACAAAGAAATTTAATTTAATATAATTTTAATTATATTCTCCTTTGCTGACTATAGGGGTGGTTACTTAACACAAAGATTAGCATTATTAATTCAGAATTTGACCTTTAGCCATCACTCCTGGGTGACTGCTACCTTTCCATGCTATGATAAATAAGGACTACAAATGGAAAGAATGAAAAGATATTGAAATATTCTCAGACATATGCGAAGTGTGTAACTCTGACAAGTAACATTTCCCTTTCTGTAAGAACCTTGTGTTCACTATAGACTTATACATGTTTAACAAAGCATCTATTATTTTCAAGTTAAACGGGGTCTATTATTATAGAATTCACACAACCTAATGAATAAAATCAATGAATGAATTGATTTATAATACTTAATATGGTAGAAACTCTCCTCCTCTTTTTCTAGGCTTTCTAACATGGAGATATGTAATATATGTATGGCTGACATATGTCAGTTCATAGCATTTTGAACAGAATGCACGCATAGGCACTCTTCCTTCCTCTCTGCTTCCCTGCTTCCTTTTCTCCTCTCTCTCTGTCTCTCTCTGTCACTCTCTCTCTCTCTTTCTCTCTCACACACATACACAAAACAGTCACATACTCATAAGGACACACACAAGTATACACAATCCTTATTCCATTGAGATGAACAACTCCATCATTGTATGTAGTGATAAAATCAGACTCAATAAATATTGGCTCTTATAATACGTCCAAAGTAACTTGCTCATCTCTAGAGACACTGCTGCATGAAAACCTTATCAGGATCTCTTTATTAATCTGCCATTGAAATTGCTTTTCTTCTTTTAAAATTAAATTGTACTTCTTACTTCCACATTCCTAATAATTTCTGAAGGTCTAAATATACTCTATAATAAAATGTTCTGCAACATAATCACAAAAAGTAAGATATTTATTGGGATCTTAAGGTCAAGTTGGCAAGGATGGAGGTTTTCGAATTAGATGCTTCATTAATAGTCAAGTGAGTTGGCCCTTGCTAAGCATTTTGGTCCCAACCATAATCTCTTTATGTTTTTGCGCCTTGGCAGAACCACTCCTTTACCTCAGCCCAGTATTTTACACAAATAACATGTGTGAGAAAAGAAGAGTTATGAACTTCTGGCTGAGTAATTCTAAAAAATCCTTTTTCTAACTTGAAATTTAATTTTTAAAGAAAAATTTATATTGATAAGTGGAAGAGCTATTTGATGATACAAGTGTCGCTTCTTCAGTGGAACTCAATACAGTTACGTCATGCTATTGAAGTACTAATGCTGGGAAATAATGGACCTTTGAGGCTTGGGTTCTCTCAGGTAGGTCATTTTCTTCCTAATTTGGGTAGTGCCTTCTGTTTTGTGCTGGTGTAACAGAACACCACAGATGGCAGTAATTTATCCTATATAGAATTTTATTTCTCGAAGTGATGGAGGCCACGAGGTCCAAAATCATGGCTTTGGCATCCAGCAAAACCCTTTTTGCTACACCATAACATGATGCAAAGCAACACATGGCATAGGATGACACACAGAGGGACACACAGAAAGCAGGCAGAGTGAACAGAACACAGCCTTTTATATAATCACCAATTTCACCATGAAAAGTGGAATTTTCTTGGCCTAATGATTCCTTAAAACTCACACATCTGAATGCTGTTAAAGGATTCAATATTAATATGAGTTTTGGAAGAGACAAATTCAAACCATCAGTGGCAATAATATAGACTAATTTAATGTCCATGTTGCTATATACCTTTATTTGTATAGCATTTTATCTTCTTAGACTTTCACCTAACTGCAGAAATAAAAGAATTTACAGTTAGATCATACATATTTTGGGGGTTGGCACTGGGAATTGAACTCAAGACCTCATGCTTGTCAGGTAGGCGCTGTGCCACTGATCTAAATCCCCCACCCTCAATACTGTGTTAAGGGTTATATTTTCTTACAATTTCAAAATACAGAATTTTTGATAGTTTGACATAGATTTCTCCATAAAATATTTTTACTTTAGTATACGATTTTCTGTGAAATTGGGGTTATTAGTCATTATTTCAGAATAAGCCCCCTTGTTTAAAGAAATCAGTCAATATTATCTAACCACAGAACCCAAGTAGTCTTATTTTCTACTTATTTTACTTGCATTTAGAGAGTGTTAGATTACAAAGATTGGTGGTATTGAAACTTGAAAAGGAATTCTAATATATAACTTTATCTTTTATATGCAAGTTGAGTATGTTCATATAATAACCAGTCCAAACAATCACATTTAAAACAGAAAGTAGGGAGGAGGATACATACAGTCCAGGGGCACAACACCTGCCTGGTATGCACAAGGTCCTGAGTTCAATTCCTGGTACAAAAATAAATAAATAAGCTATAACTGGACAAAAATTCTTACAACACCAATCACAGCACCATATGAACAAGGACAGTATTCTGTGAGAATTTTTATACTGATTATAATTATATTAAAGTAGTAAATTAAAATATTCAAGTCATTTTCTAGATGACCAAACTGAACATGATAAAAACAGCAATTATAATAGGAGCAAGTATGTAGAAGCAGAATTCAAGGCCAGATCAGCTTCAAATGGCAACACTGACTCACTTGATCATAATTTGTCATGCAGAAATGTACAAAGAATATTTGCAATCCTTCATCTATTGCATATATTCTTCATGTTCTTTAATTACCTATACCCAT
>NDGM011147616.1:0-10121 GCA_002564305.1 Octomys mimax | reverse complement strand
GGACAGCTGTTATCATAGTTGATATTTAATTATGAAAATGAAGGGGCTCATTATGATTCTCTTCCAAATACAGTAGTATTATCATTGCATAAAAATACACAGCAGTAATGTATAAATGTAGAGCCTCTGTAGACTGAGGCATAAGATGGATTCATCTGTATCAAAGTCCAGCCTGGAGTGTGCTTGTCCTAAGAAATGAGTTGACAAAAGAAAAGTCTTCCTTGGATCATCTAATTCAGAACCATGATCTAGACTTCTTTGGACCGTGATTGGTACCACTAAGCTTTTTAAATAGTTAAATGCATGACCATCTTGAGCCTGAATGGCTCATTTACATTTTGAGATATTTACATTTTGGATTCTTGACATTTTGATTAAAAGTTTAAAGACCAAATCTGCAGACAGCTACCTTTCTCTGCATTATGCATTTTCTCTATTCTCTTATTGATGAGATATGGGAAAAGGAAAGAGTAAGTGTCATGTATTTTTAGTAACCAGGCCAGACTCCCCACAAGGATGTCACCTTTCCAGAAGAATAGACAGAGATCAGTCGGGATGGGAGTTCATAAGGTATATTAAATTCACATTAGAATTGTTTTTCTATGATCTACCAAGGCTTGACCTATTGGCCTCTTATCTGGAACAATCGCCGCTATGTAAGAATAAAATAAGCAGCAGGATTGCTGCACCTCTGAAAATTCCTGGTTTCCACTTTTTGGATTTCATAATTTGGACAGAATTTCTGCTTTGTTCAAGTTACTCTGTAGTCTGAATAGAAATAAAAGCTGTATTATATTTCAGAGGACAGAATGCTCAGCTGGGTTGTCATTGTGTTGGTTAGTTATTTGTTTTTGATAGAATCAATAAGAAGAAGAGTGTGACGCTAAGCAAGTGTGCACATTTCTCGTCTCCTTCTTCCTCGCAGGCATCATTAATCAGAGTCAGCCACTCTGCTGCAGCCCACTTTCCTGATTTGATGCATTAAATATAAATTACAAGCTAAGATAACTTTGAAAGATATAATAACTGAGAGAGATGGAATATTAACCATAAAAGAACAAATAGAGGGAGGGAAGATGCGTTGCTCAAAGGAAATAAGGATGTAAGACCTGAAGGAAGACCTGGGAGAAGTAAGACAGCTCCTAAAGAAATGAAGACAGGGCTTCAAGAGGCCAAGGTTTAACATTTTGGTGTGATACAAAAAATAAATAAATGCAAAGTGAAATGAAAAAATTACTTTAGGTATCAAGAAAAAATAGAATCAATCAAGTTTATCAAGTGGGGAGAAAAAGATAAAGAACCATTTGAATACAAAGTAGACAACTGATAAGATGATGGTGAAAGAGCAAGAAGAAATGGATTTCTTTGCCATAGAATGGAAGGAAAATTAGGGCATGATAAACTGGCTGACAAACAAAATTGACCCTTACCTTGAGCCAGTCTCTCTCTCTCTGTCTCTCTGACTCTATCACCCTACAAACATCAATGCCTCCACCAGACTGTGGAGTGACTGATGTGTGACACAGCCCTACACACTACCATTCTCATGGTGACCACATGAATGACAAGTCATAGAAATGAGTGGAGCCTATCACACTCATTGGCACCTTTCTGTCCTGCCTTCTGGGTTGTCTTCAAATCTTCTCTCTCTCTTTGACACTTTGATTCCTGGTGCCATCTCTTTCAGTTGCTTCCAGAAGGTGACTGCACTGCTTTCTATTACAGGTAGGAACATCCAGGGACCCACATCAGAATTCTGCCATCAGGTTTCACAAGTATGCCTGCACCTGTGTCCATCCTCTGCAAGCATTGTGCAGACAGGTTTGTTGTCCTGATTTTTATCTTAGAGAAAATGACTCCACAATCAATTATTCCATTTTGTTAATGTCCTCAAACAGAATGTATTTATGATTTATCCTATGAGAATATAATGCTAAAAAAAACCTAACCTCTCTTAAAAGAGCTCTACTTTCATGCCCCTTGTCTCTTCATCTTCTTACTCTGAACTTCAGGACACATTTTCTCAAAAAGGCTCGTTACTTCTACTCACAGTGAAAACCCTTTAATCTACTGTAGCTAAGATCACTCCAGAATTCTGTTACAAAACAGAATTCTGTTACTTTTCCTCTAGCCTAAGCCAAGTGGGAGTAAGCAACGTCTTTCTCCTTCTCCTCCAATATCCTTAAAAGGACAACTCCAGTCTCTTCAGTTCCCTTACCCTTGGCTGGAATACACTCATGATAGTACAGATGGCTGTAACACAGATCTTGTTTTGAGATTAACACTTTCTCCAGTACTGGTACAGAAACAAATATATGTTTAAGCTGCTACGTGAAATCCTAACTAACATATGTTGATGATGACTCTGAAATCTATCTCTCCAGGTCGCCCTTTACATTCCTACATTCAACAATATAGTACAGTTTACAAATGGACATATTAGTGCATTCAGAATGCAACTTGAATCTCCATCAGCAAACTTGATTTCTCTTTCACGTTTTACTCTTTGAGACTGAGACTGTCACCTACTGCTCGCGGCGCTATGCTGAATGCCTCCCAGTTCTGGACACTTTTTCTCCCATCAGTATCCATCCATTCTTGTTGATTCTGCATTGTAAATACATCGGTCATCTGTTTCACTCTATTTTTGCTCCCACTAGCAATTGGCCGCCTTGTCTTATGTGGACTCTTCCAGTATCTTCAGGGTCGTTTACAAGGGCTTACACTATACAAGAAGAATTACAGTCTTCTTATGCCTTCTGAGTTTCCACTCCCAGGCTTCTGTCATTGCCTTGTACCTGCCTGACTACAGGTCTTCCTGGAGCTTTGCCTGCACTTACTTGTGGGTGCTCTTCTTTTATGCAAGTGCTACCCTAGGTAGGTGCTGTCCTTGGTAACCCACATTTCTTTCTAAGAGGAAGCCCTTTGGAACTCCTGGAGCAGGGCAAAGGTATGTCATTTCTTATACACTCCCACAGCTTACCAAAACTCTAGTTTCAAGCAGTACACCTACGCCCTATTTTTATTTAGTTAAACTAATCAGATTCATTCTGTACCTAGAATGGCAAGAGCCACTCTGTTCCTCCAAACACTTGGGATGGGGCACAGCTCCTTGTTCACACTTTGGTACGCAGGGAAAACTGTTGACTTCTGATTTCAAAAGTGATGAGTAGCAGATAGCAAAGTTGAAAAAAAGCTTGGAATTTTACTTCAAATATGTGTAACAGCGTCTTAAGAGACATGTCAGTTAATACAGAGTGACATACTGACTTCTACTCACCCTGCAGCTTACGTAGAAAACTGACATAGCCTAATGTATACATTTGAAAGTGTGAAAATAGAGCACAAAATAATTTTTAACCTTTTTTCTGCTGTAAAATGTTGATGAGAGCTCTGTCATCCAAAATGCAGCAAATGAGTCCTGAAAGAGTGAGGAGTAAACATCCCAGAGAAAAGACTGCAATAAGGAGAGATCTAATTAAGATTGTTTTTTGATGACTTCATATGTTTCCTCTAATCTCTTAATTTGGCAAGACAAGTAATGATTGTAGGGTTTTGTAAAGTCCCATTTATTTTTCCAGTTTAGCCTTTGCTAATGAGGTTGGTAGTTTCTGTTTTGCTACTGTTGGTATCATTGTTTATCCCATCTAATTTCCACAACTCAGTGTCTGGGCTCAATGCCAAGCTCTAAAATATAAAATGACTGTTTTGTGTCTCTAATCTTCAGCAACCTTTATCCTACAATTCATCCTCATCATGGGATCAATATACAAAATCTTGCTATTCTATTGGTGAACCCTTGTTTTTCCTTAAGTATTGTTGTGTGCTTAACATTCCAGATATACGCTTATTTGAAAAAAATCCATTTCACTTGTTTGTATTAAGCAAACATCTGTCTAAATAGTTTGTAACAGTCTCTTAAACAGAAAGGCTATAGAGGCTTTGCGCTAAACAATTTTTGTCCATGTGTGTCTATATTGAATGTATGTAACTTCATTCATTCATTTAACTTAACTCAAAAGTTACTGTATCAGCCAAGGTTTTACTAGAGAAACAGATGTAACACAAGATGAACAAATGTATAAGAAATTACAACACTGACTTATGACAGTCAGCCACAGAGTTGGATGAGGAAGCGTGCAGAGGGCGTCTGCACTCTGGAGGCTGAAGGATTCAGTCCAAGGTCTGGAGCTCACTACAGTGTTCCGTGCAAGTCTGTATCAGGAGGCTGATGGGTCTGCGGAAGAAGGCTGATGAGTCTGCACCAGAAGGCTGAAGGATCCATAGTGAAAGCCCAAGAGTCTGCTCTAAGAGCCAAGGGATGATGTCCAAGCTGATGGCAAAGGACAGAGCACCCACAAAGAAATGGAGCACTCTGTCTTCCTCACTTTCCTGTTATATCCTTTAAGTGATGAGCCATCCTCTACACCTTAGGGTGTGGAATTGCTGATCCGATTTAGTTAAACTTCTAAACTTCTTAAGTTGACACTGTCAATCAACTACTGCAGTTACTGAAAAACCACATTCAGGTCTCCAAAGTCATAGGAAAACTTCCTCTTAAAGGACAAGAGCTGACTCTGAAAGAATAGCCAAGGTGGTTTAAATTATTTCTCTTCTAAGTGAAGGACCTTGGAAGATCCCAAGAAAAAAAGTTAAAATTGTTTCACTTGATTAAAATCTGAACACCATAGATAGTTTTCTCTATAACTGAAAAGAAAGTCTATTTCTTGAGGGACAGCAGCACAAAACAAGTAGATAGAACTAATCTGTGACAGTTCAGCCTTTTGGGATTCAGATAAGTGATAGAAAGAAAACAGGCAAAAGGGCAGGAAATAAACTATTAACACACACACACACACACACACACACACACACACACACAGAGATGCTTATCTATAAAGATCACACACATTTATCTGCTTAGGCTATTATGTGGATGGAATATTGAAATAGGACTAGTCATGAAATAAGTCTTTAGAAAGTAAACTTCAATTGATTTTGAATAATTTTTCATTCATAATAGTTCTGTTTTATAGTTCTCAAACTATTCCAAATTTCCTCCTCAAAGACAGAGAAAAGGAAACAAATAAATTTCAGGTATGTGTCATTTACAGCAAGGTCTTCAGCTCAGGGATTGACTCCTACAAGTACTGCTTTTCTATTTAAAATTCTTAGTCTCATTTGGGTGTGACATGTATCAAATGCCATATTAGACAAAATCACAGAAAAAAGAGCTTTATAGAATATCTATTAAAAAAAAAAAAAAAAAGCACAAGTCATGGCAAGCGCGAAATAAACTGCAGGAAGTACAACTGAGGGAAAGCTGACCACCCGGTCCTGCTGCTCCCTGAGCGCCACTCGGAGGTCCTCCACAATGGACAGGACCTTGTCCCCAGCCCACAATCCTGTCAGCTAACGAATAATTACATGCATCTAATGATCTGCAGTCATCAGGGCCACCAGGGATGGTTTAAATGATCAAGTCCAAAGTCACTTTTGAAGACAGCTTCTTTTCTTCACCCTTATATCTTGTTTAACTGATAGATCAACAAATATAAAATTAACTTATATAAGCCTCAGATTCTACTGATCTCTCTAGGCACTCTGGATATAGTAACGTTAAGAAAAAAGTTTCGTATTCATTAGACTTTTCTGACCTATCCCAAATATAAAGACATCAAAGAGAAAATTAATTTATTCACAATAGCCAAAAGGAGAAATTGTGGGTTTCTTTTCTTTTTCTATGAAATGAAAATGCAAAGAATCACTTCTGTGCTTGGGGGGATGAGAAGAAAAGGGACAGAAATCTTCACAAGCATAAAGAAGGAGACACACGCAAGTGCAAGGACTGCCTCCTTTCCTACAGACTTCGTAGCATTGTTAGCCATGTGGTAGGGATCAGAAGACGAAAGGGGAAATAGGGCTTCACGCCTCAATCCCAGCCACTCAGCCAGCTGAGGCAGGAGGGTCACAAGTTCAAGGACAGACTGGGAAACTTAACAGGACCCTGACTCAAAATTTAAAACAAAGGGTGAGGTGCATAATACAGTTCCCCCTGGTTCACTCTCCAGCACCACATACAAAACCAATCATAATTATAATAGATAATAACTGGAGGAGAGAGAGTTTGCTTGTATTGTTACCTATATGAACATTTCACCAGCAAAACCTCATTTACCAAAATTTCACTGAGCTGTGTGGTTTTCGTCACTTGAATAAAAATGTTTAACAGGATTTATTTTTAGAGTAGCTTTAGTTTCACAACAAAATATGCAAAACTTTCCCGTACACTCCTTGATCCAACACATGTGAGTTCGTCTTCCACCTTCGTGTTGCACTAAAGCTTCGAGTTTGTTACACTTGATCAATTTTATGTAAGTCTTTAAATATCAGCCGAAGCCTACAGTTTCTATTAGGGTTTGTTACTGTTGCACATTCTGTGGATTCAGACACCTTGATGAGACACGTGTACTGCTGCAGTCCTTCCTGCCCTCGCTGTTCCACATCTCATCCCTCCCTTAATCTGTACCAGCCACTGGAATTTCCACCCTCTCTCTAAGTTTTCCTTTCTAGAACACTGTGGAGTTAAGATCACACATTATAGAACCTCTTCAGATAGACTTCTTTCACTTGGTGATATGCATTTCACTTTCCTACACATCTCATAGTTCATTTCTTTAAGCACTGAGTAATATTCCACTGTCCCGATGTATGAGAATCGGTACATTCTTTTCCAGAACGGCATCTTAGTTGCTTCCAGGTTCTTCCAGTTATGAAAGCAGCATGAATAAACATCTGCATGCAGGATTTGGTATAAATTGATGGAGTTTTCTGTTCCTTTGAGTACATACCAAGGGCAATGATTACTGTATCATAGGACAGAAGAACATTTAGCTTTATAAGAAATTGTCAAAGTGCCTTATAAAGCGGCTGTATAATTCTGCATCCTTATCAGCAGCGGGAGTTCTTTTGGTTCTACATCCTTGTCAGCATTTGGTATTGTTGGGTTATGGATTTCAAACATTAACAAAGGTGTAACAGTATTCTAATGTTTTGCTTGAATGTGCCTTTTCCATGGTGATATGTAATGTGGAGCATCTTTTAATATTCATCTGTATATATCCTTTGGTGAAGGGTTTGTTCAGGACTTTTACCCATATTTTACCTGGACTGTCCATTTTCTTTTTGTTGAAACATTTTTTTAGCGTTTTTTTATATATATTTTGCATAACAGTCTTGTATTGGATATGTCTTTTGTAAATATTTCCTCTGAGCCTGTGGCTTGCTTTTTTATTCTCTTGATAATCTCTCTTCTTATTTTTTTTTTTCCAGAACCAGGGATTGAACTCAGATCCTTGCGTTTGCCAGTCAAGCGCTTATCCTACTGAGCCATCTCCCTGGCCCCGAGTCTCTCTTCTTCAGAGCAATATAATTTAACTTTAATGAGGCTCAGCTTCTCAGCTACGGTTTCATGGAGAGTGCTTTTGTTCTGTCTTAATAGTCATCACCAAGTGTAAGTTTTTCTCCTGTGCTCTTTCCTAGAAGTGTCATAGTCTGTGTTTGTGTTCAAGTCTGTGATATATTTGAATACATGAAAATCTGAGTATATTTTGTGAAAGTAGCAGTGTCTGTTTCTCAGATTTTTTTAAATTTTTTTTTTCGGTACCGGGGATTGAACTCAGTATCCTGTGCTTGCCAGGTAAGCGCTTATTCTACTGAGCTGTCTCCTTAGCCCTTCAGTTTTTGCATATGGGTTTCAAGTTGCTCCAGAACTGTATGTTAAAAAGGCTGCCTTTTACTGACAGCACTGTCTTTGCTCCTTTCTTGAAGAACAAATTACTAACTTACATGAATATTTTTACAGTTTTCATTTGGTTCCATTGCTCTACATGCACATTATTGGACCAGTGCTCCACTGTTTTGATCACAGAAACTTTGTAATAAATCTTGAAATAAGGTAATGAATGTCAAGCCTCCAATTTTTAAACTTTTTTTTTGTTTTGTTTTGTCGATACAAGGTCTTACTATATGTTTTGGACTTGAAGAGATCTTCCTGTCTCAGCCTCCCCAGTGCTGTGATGACTGGTATGTGCCACCATGTCCAGTTTCAGGACTGGCACAGCATATGGTACTAGGGATCGAACTCTGGACCTTGTGTTTGCCAGGCAGGCATCTAGACCACCAATCTATCTCCCCAGCCAAAACCTTCAATTTTGTTCTCTTTTTTATTGCTATGTTGGTGACTCTCTGTATAAACTTTTTGTCAATATCCACTGAATAATTTGCTAGGATTTTGGCTGAGTTTATATTAAACCTATTGAGATCACAGGAGGAGGAACTGACGACCCCTTAAGGATACTGATTCTTCCTACCCATGAACATGGAGTATCCACTTATCTAGTTCTATTATTTATTTCATCAAAGTGTTAAACTTTTTTCCAGGATGCATCTTGGGCACATTTTGTTAGATTTATAACTAAGTTATATATTTATGGAAAATGTTACTAATATAAATGATTCGTATTTTTAACTTGAAATTCCATGTGTTTAACGCTAGTACATAGGTATGTGATTTACTTGTGTCTTAAAATTTTGATATATTTTTTCTTTTTAATTTTAGTAGCTTTCTATAGATGATTTTGGATTTTCTGTATAGACAGCCACATTCCCTGAGAATAATCATGGTTTTTTTTCTAATGTGTACAGCCTTATCTTACTTTTCATCTTTTACTGTAATAGTTAATTACCCCTCCAGTGTAATGCTAAATATCAACTGAAAGAGGCAACGTTCTTGCCCTGTTCTTGATCTCAGTTGGAAACCTTCACATTATTTATGGTTGTGTATGTAGTTAACTATAAGCTTTGGATAGATATTTTTTTATCAAGGTAAGAAAGCCTACCTATTCTTGGTTTACTAAAATTTTTTATCATAAGTAAGTATTGCATTTTCTCAAATGCTTTTTCTGCATGTTAATATGTTCTGTGATTTTTCTTCTTTGGACTGTTGTGATGAATTTTTAATCTTCAAATGTTGAACAAAGCTTTCCTACCTGAGATAAATTCCACTTAGTTATGATGTATTATTCCTTTTATGCACTGGCAGATTTCATTTGCTAATATTTCATTAAGGAACTTTAAATGTTCATGTGAGATATTAAATTGAAGTTTCTTTTCTTGTAATGTCTATTTGACTTTGGTATTATAATAATGTTGAATTACTGTGTTTCACATAGAATTAATTGGGAAATATTTCTGCTTCCTCAATCTCCTGAGAGATTTTAAAGAATGGGTATAATTTTGATTAAAATGAAATTTTAATCTAATCATTGCAGTATTCAAGATATTATCATGACTAATTAATAATCTCTATTTCCTTAGCTATTAGGTAGACAATTGTGATACTGAATATTTCTTCTGAAGGAATACATTGTGAAGATGTATTATTCAAGATGAAATATTCTTTTATCCACAGTAGCTGTCCATTTCTTTCAACCTAAATGTATATTAAAACTGTCTTTACAGCTCACTTCAAAATATAATTATTGCAATGGCACTAGCCAATTTTTGGCTACTCTGCATATGAATCTCTTCGCTATGCTTAAAAGCTATCCCCACCATATGCAGGTAACAAAGAACCTATCCATAGCCATTAAAATGAAATATTACACACTGGTTTTCCTAACCTTTGTAGCAGTCCAGACAATAAGATACATATTAAACAGAAGCTAAAACTCAAATATGAGGATATTAGCTTCCAGAGCACTTCTCCTAACACAGGTCTTCAGTCAGTATTTGTGGTGTAAATGGCCAATGTAGCGGCACTCTTCCGTGCAAGTACCACTGGATCCAAAACCAATGGAAAAAATTTCATGTCAGCCAAGCTTTCTTTGCTCTGTTCTGTCATTCATGATTTTAGCTGTGCCCCTAGTCACATAGTATCTATGTCATCTTTCCATTTTTTACAGTTAATCTTTATTCTGTTAAGAGCTTTGTATCACTTTTAAAAATTCCAATCCAGCAAAGTTCAGTGTTCGTAGTTGATAATCTACAGATGTGTAAGCAAAGAAGAATAACTACTAAATGATGAGAAAATAAGGACTAAATTAGGAGTATAGGGGAAA
>NDGM011147576.1:0-12015 GCA_002564305.1 Octomys mimax | reverse complement strand
TTCTTTCTTTCTTTCTTTCTTTCTTTCTTTCTTTCTTTCTTTCTTTCTTTCTTTTGGCGGAACTGGAGATTGAACTCAGGTCCTTGAACTTGCCAGGGAAGTGCTTATTCCACTGATCCATCTCCCTGGCCCCATCAGTATATTTCTGAGTGGACCCCAGCTTAGACATGTAGAGAATGTTGAGAGGCTGAGAGGTTAAGTAACCTGCCCTGGGTCACAGGGATAGTACATACTTGCTAGGATTTAAATGACAGGACTCATGCTTTTAACCATTATAGTCCTATAGGTTACTTAATAAAGTATTTGTTATTTTACCTAATCAGGTCCTTTAAGGAATTGTTTCTGGTGATGGAGATAAATAATCAAGTAATAAATTATTTGGTACATAAAGCAGTTCACCTGCTTCAGCCTTCCATGTAGGTGGCACTAGAGATACATACCACAGTGTCCAGAAATCTTGTCTTTTTGTCATCTAGTTTTGGAAATTGTACCAGACAGCCCTTTGATGCATAGTGGATAGTGAGTGAATGAGCTCCATTGGTAGGAGAGAATTCAGTAGGTGGATGAAGCTAGGGCACAGAGAAAAAAGGTGTGAACAGGAATGATGGTGTGAAAATCCACTGCCTCTCTGGGAATGGTTACTAGTGTGGAGTGGACAAAGTGCTAGAATGTAGGCTGAGAGGTCTTAGGAAGGGTTGGTTCAGCCTCATACACTTACGCACTGTGGTAAAAGGTGACATTAGATCACTTTAAGGGCAAAGGGCCCCAGGCTGGGATATATCACAGGAATTAAGACCTCTTTTGTGTTCCCCCTTTGCTGTCTTTGGCTGTGTGACAACAGACATATTGTCTGTCTCATTGTTCTGATTGTCATGTACTAGGCATTTGGTAACTAGGTCTTAAATGAGTGAACTAATATAATTATGTTTTTGCAGAAAGTTTTGAGTAACTTGAGGTATAACAGTGTAAAAGAGCTAGTACTCACTGTTATAAATTGCTTAGTAGTTGGAATAAGCTTGGTATTTAGTCTCTGAGTGGGAGACAAAGCTTAGAAGTTTCCTGGTACAAGGCACACCAGACATTTAGATAAGGTAGCAGCTTTGTGTCCTGGAGTGTCTGATTACCTGGAGCAGACATGCGCTAGTGCATGGGGCCAGTACACTGGGAGAGGAAGCAAGGCTGGCAGGGATCCCCGCAGCACAGGTGAGGCTCAGTTCAGTGAGCTCTAGAGCGCAGAGCAAGTGTAGGTAATATTCCACTGATCGAGCGAGCAGGGAATGGGGCACCATCCTAAAGGTTGCAGTGAAAGTCAAAAGCAAAACACAGCCTGAGTTGCTGGGGCACGGGAGACTCCTGGAAGCATGTTCCTTGGGTTTATTCATTCAGTGACTTTGGTTTTTTTTCCCTTTGGTTCTATAATCATACCAGACAATGTAGTATTTTTGCCTATACTGATTTTGATGAGATTGGATCAGGTGCATGTGTCATGTGTACAAATTGGAGAACCTGTCTGCTTCTGCACACTTCATATTTGCTGTATGCTTTTTCTTGTAAGTACAGTGGGGTGAAAGCATAGCCCCCAGATGGTTATACTTCAGTGTGATTAGTCCAGAGCACAAGTCCAGTAGGTTCTTGATTTCACACTAGCAATGGGGCAGTGATGGGTCAGTCTGCAGAGTTAGGAAAGACCTCCCAAGATGGGTTCTAACTAAACTGCTTGGCAGGGAGGCAGCACAGGTGACGATATGACTGTGCACATTGGGGACCACAGCACAGTGAGCTTGATATTCTAAATGGACCATCGATCATGTGCTGGGAGGATTTGGAGAGGGGCACAGTCAGTCCTTACATGTGTCACTAGGCCTCTGCACCAAGGCATGTCTGTGATGTGGGCTCAGAGCAGAGGGCAGTGCTGGAAATCCTGACTGACCCTGAGTACCTCCGTGATCTTGGGTGAGTACAGCTCCAACCGCTCTATCTCTCGTTTCTTCCTGGGAGTGGGGTGGCTTTATTTATATCATGACATAAAACATTTTGTACAGTATCTGGCATATCAGTTATCATTAATAATATGAGGTATATATTTAATAATTAATGATGATTATTAAATTTTAACCTATCACCGAAGTTTAGACAGAGTATATTTTACCTGTGTACTTGAGGCTTATGGAAGATAGATAAATGTTCTAACTTAAAAAGTAAATTAGTTTTTCATTCCATTTTAAAAAATAATTTTTCCTTCTTAGGCTAATACCTATCCTCAAGAAACTAGTTCAAAGACTAAAGGAAAAACCAGAAATAAGTTACAATTATGACATATGCTATGGTCAGTGTATATATAAGTCCTAGAGGGGCACAAATGATGAACACAGCCTGAACAGAGCAGCCTGGAGTGAAACAGCAAATCAGAATGTGGTACAGAAAGGCTGCAGAGTCCTGGACTCTGGGGACTGAGGCACAGATGTGCAGTGACAGTCTGTGCCGTGACCTGAGGGAACAGGAGAGACGGAGCTGGGAGGTGCTCACGGTGCAGATGCGATGGAGCGGTGAGGAGCTGGGAACGAGGGTGGCCCCGCTACCTTGCTAGGCTAGTAGCAGCCACTGCCCTGCATGGTGTCCTCCAGGCCTTCTGCTTCATGCTCTGCCTGGGGCAGCTCTGGTCCACGCTGCCTGTGTGGCTCCCTTGGTGCTGCCTTCAGTGAATGCCCCTGTCACACATGGTGATGAACATGTGTGCATGATGTGCGGCTGGTGAAATCACAGAAGGCTGGAATTTCCATTTTAATGCCATGTTAAAGATGCTTGTTAAGCAAAAGGATATAATTCATTTTACAAACTGCTGAAATGTTCTTTTGGCCTGTTGAATCAAAGGCATTCCACAAGTGTTTTCTTTATTACAAGCCTTAAACTTTAATTAGAATTTAATTATAAGATCCTGAAGGCATAAAAGCAGCTTAGTGAAGGAAGATTAAAGATTAAAAGTTGCTCATTAATGGCATACGGAATGAGTAGAGCTAAGTTGCTATGCTTTTGTGCTGTTCTGATATTATTCACTTCTGTAGTTTGGTGTCATTGTTAGATTGAAGCCAAAAAATACCATGAATTAGATTTTTTAAAAGTTACTAGAGTATGTTTGTATATAGAAAGCATGTTACATAAAATGGTGTCTTATTCCTCTCACATAACAGCATTTTTTATGTATTAGGAGCTTAAATCATATTTATTGATTTTATTTTTTAATGTTTTTCTCATCTTAAAATTTTATTGTTTTATTTTTTAAAGGGAATAAAAAATAGTAAAAACATGAGAAACGATGCAAAATCTCATTAAACAAAATAATAGAAATTCAACGATGGTTGTTATGTCACATATTGCTGTCTTCAAATTAGTTGCTTAGATTATCAGAGTATTGACTTTAACTAAAAGAAACTCACATCTGCTTGTCAGGAAAGATCAGATGAACATAAAAGATTTTATTAGATATGGAAACGTAGGTGTGAGTCTGTGAGTGTAGGCTCAACTTTTCCACAGGAATGTTTGGTATCTACTCAGGAGGCTGACTTCTGTGCCCCCTGACCTTTGTCTTACCCCACAGTGGTTATTTGCCTTTTGCCACTGTGGCTCATTGGCCTAAGGTGTACAGGAAACCTTTAAGGGCCTTCCATCCCACAGCAAGCATAGGCTACTTTGTTCCCTGAGGTGGTAGGGTGATCTCCTGCTAGACTAAATCATTCCACTTGTTCATGCTTTTGCTTCTAGTCTTTCTTTTCTTTTTGAAATCTTATGTTTAGAGTTTTCTTTGCCCTTAATTTCACGTTTAATGGAGAAAAAAGACAACTAATGAAAATAAAAATGAAGAACATTATACAATGACACAAAATGCTGTTTAACTTTTAACATCCAGAAATAAGTAGTTCACGTTCCAGCATCCAGAAACCTCTTAAAAGTCTTGCTTTTTGCTATTTGCAGATTCTGTATTTACAAATTCACTTAATTTCTAAAATTTATTTGTAGCCTCAAAACCTGTAGCCATGTCATGCTGCTTTTACAGGCATTTGCTCACAGTGTGTGTGGGTGTGGGGGCAGCTCTGAGTGAACACTTGCGTGTTCTTAGCCAAGGCCAGTGAGACCACACTCTGCCTTTTTGCTTTAGTTTTCATACTATAAGAAGTTGTCCTTTTAGAGATCTTCTTGGGCCATGATTTGTTGTTTTTTGTGGGGTTTTGTTGTTGTTAATTCCCTGTTTACATTCCCCCCGCCTGCCCCCCACCCCTTGCTGATGTGCTGCTATCTAGTGTGAGAAACCTGCAGCACTCCTTTCAGAGACAATACTGTGTTCAGGCAATCCTAGAGCTCAACAAGGTGCAGCATATAATTATATGTCAAATGAGATATTTTAGACACAAGCACATGAAAACCAGGTATGTGTTGACTGGTTGATGAAACCATAATAAGGATCATGGGATCCCAATCCTGTATTTCTCCGAGGAACACTGGCCCAGTGTTCCTGAATTCTGTGTTTCTGGAGGCTAGGGAGCATATCTACTGTAATCATGAGGTCCACTTTAGCTCTTTCTGCCCTTCTTGCTCTCTCATCTTCCCTTCCTACAGTATCTCAATCTGTGTGTTTATAGTGTATTCACCTTTTAGCCTGCCATTTGTGTTGGCCTCTTGGCCTGTGTGCTGTAAGATCCATTTGTTGCCCTTAGCATGCCATGTGCTGTGTTCTGTGGTAGACCCTCTCACATTCTGACATAAGAGATGGAAGGCAGAGGAAAGAAGGAAGCTGGAATGTGTTTCCTTCTTCCCTCTGCCTTGGCAGTAGGAACATCTCTGGCAGTGGCCACAGCTCATCTACACCCTTCTGTCCACTGGCAGGACCTCCATGTTCTAGTTCTGCTTGTTGCCCCATGGCATCAGGCTCCAGACAAACCTCCTGTCCTTGTCCTTTTAGCCAGAGGCTGGCAGCAGCTTCCTGCTGTTGCTAATCACTAAGTTTCTTCCTTGAACCCTGAATGTAGCGTCAGGTTCAAAAGCCAAGGCAGGAGAAGAAATGAAGGAACAGTAGCAAGGGTGCACAAAGGTAGAGGGGGAGAGAGGGGAGACTACAAAAAGGGAATGGGTGTGGTGGTTTAGTGCCAGGACCCTGTGTGTTGAGTGCTTGAGGCTGTGGCCTTGCAGATTCAGGCTAAGCAACAAGAGGATCCCACAGATAACTTGAAAGCCAGCCAGGGCTTCTCATCTTGGGCTTATTTGTCTGGAATATGATTACCCTGAACCTGACAAGTCCATCCATTGAGGGAGGAAAAATTTCATTCTAATAATTATTCTGGCTCTAATGAGACCTCTCTTCCTAGAAGATAGTTTTGTTTTATTTTATTTTATTTTATTTTACTTTATTTCATTGGTCTTTTTATTCTCTTCTTCACACCAGGACTGTTTTATCATAAGTGTGAGTACCCTCAGTGGGCTGTATACATCGAAATGCTATATACTTTATAAGCCTCTTGTGTTGGCAGAATCCTTATTAAAAATGTATTTTCCATGCGACTCAGCTCCATGCCCTGAAGCATGGATTAACATTTTTGAAGAACCGCTGTACCAAGTGTGATTAAATATTTATGACCTGCTCTGTGTAAAGTGTTCATCTCCTTGCTTTAACTCTGGGACTAAAAGGCTTCTTGTCTGTTTCTGCTAAGGTGGTGATCATAGAAAAGCTGCCTTTCTACCTTGCTAGAAAATTTTGCTGTCTCAGGAGGATTTGTTGGCCCTTTTAGGAGTATAGTCCCAGGAAAGGTTCTTGAGATACTCAACATTTTTGTAGGAGGCCAAGTAACATGATTTTGGAAAAACTTCAAGCTCGGACCAGTGAAATAGGCTGTGGCACCTGCAGGTATGATGCCCCTGGAACAGGTGAAAGAGCAGGGCTGACTGTTGGCACCTGGGGGCTGCTCTGAGAGGAAGTTCTCCTCCTCTCTCCTAGATCTTCTATTTGAGACTTGGCAACCAGAATAAAATATGTTATGATTGTGCTATTAATAATAACCAAAAGCACTCTGCTTAATTTTTACTTATTAAATAAAAATGAAATATTACTCAAATACGCTTTGCTATTTTTGGAATGCCCTTTTATAAATGTTTTGATCTTATTTAAAAATGCAACATTTCAAGTGTTTGTTTTAGTCCTTATTATTTATATCTGAAAATATAAAGAAATGTGGATAATATTGGCATACATGCAAACTTAAATATGCATATGCACACATGTTTAGACATCCCCCTTTCTTCTGCATGTACGTATGTATCCACAGGCACATTTGTAACTCTGTAAGAAATAGTCTTCTAATGTTTTGTTTTTATAAAGTCTGCACTTCACATTTTCACATTTTTTTTGAACCAGAACTGTGTATCCTCACTCCAGACATGACCCCTGAAGAGGTGGCTGAAAAAACAGACGGCTGATGTGTTGGGGCAGTCTGCATTCCTCTTAACTCTCTGAGACCAGGCTTGTGTTTGGCTTTCAAGCTCTATGTCCAGCGGCCCAGTCACTTTGATTTCTGCTTGAAAATCAGCCTGTTGTTCAAGCTCATGAGAGATGCCATAGAGTTTTCTTGGGTTCGTGACCTAGAGCTCTATGGAGTGTTTGACTTGATTTGCAGTTTCAACCAAGGGAGCCTTAGCTAAGCTTTTATTATCTCACTTGACTTTTAGTTCTGTCACCTTAACCCGATTTCGTTTTCAAATCGCTATCCTCATGTGTCTCACAATTCTTAAATCTTTCTTCTGTCCTCAGATTTTCCTCCAAAATCAGGGAATGACATTTAAATCTATCCTCTTGAAGTGTCTAGAAGTTGATGCATGCTTAGAATTGTTATTTATTTATTTTTTCTGTGTCTCTCAGGAGGGTTAAGCAAAGGTTTAGAAGAGGGAATTTGGAAAATATGGAGGGAAGTTGTGATGCAGCTTGGGCAGGGAGTATGGGTTTGGAAAGCACTGGACACTCTCACCTGCCCTTCATATGGGCTTCACATTCCTCTGTGGAGGCCTAGAGCCAGGTTCTGGGTATTTTAGAAAGGAGAAGACTGACTGACAGGATAAGTACTTCCAGACCCAAGCCCTGAGCAGTGAGCTGATGGCTAGGGCTCTCAGGAAAGAGATTAGAAGCATGAGGAGGCCTAGGGACTCCACAGTAGTTTCTTTGCCTTCAGCTTGTGTGTGCATATTCCTGCAAGCATAGCCTCCAGGCTGTAGAAAACACTGTTGTTCTACCTCAGAAAACTCTCACAGGCAGTCAATAAAGGAGACAGTACTATTCTCTTTATAGGAGAGAGAGCAGGATTTGCAGATTCTGGATTAGTTGGTGGGTGGGGTGTCATCCTTTTTCATCAAGTACTTCCTTTCCCCTTTGTTTTTTGCAATACTTCTTTAGAGCTTCCCTTTTTGTAATATATCAATCAAAGGATGTAAGATTTTTTAAATCTTTTTTTAATATGTATTTAGTATAGGGTCTTCAGGGTCTCACTACACAACTCAGACTCATAGTGATCCTCCTGTTTTCAGCCTCCCAAGTGCTGGGATTATAGGTGGGCACGACCACACCTAGTCTCAATCACCATCTCAGTGCATCCTGGGGTTGGGACCCGGCACTGCACACCAGGGATTGAACCCAGGCCACTGTGCTCTGCCAAAGGAGGTACTTTAGTCTGCTAAGATATCTGGCCGGCCCAGAGGATGTAAGATTTTTGAAATATCTGTGATGTGCACACATTATTTTATTCAAATACCTATGAAGTGTGTAACCAATGACAACCATGTGAAGATATTTATATTCCTTTCACTTTAGAAGGTTAGGTAATTGCCTGTGGTCAGACAGGACATGGGAGGTGACACTAGAATTTGAGCCCAGGTCTGCTTCTGGAACATTTGCCATGTGCACTATACCAGCTAGCCACTTTAGGACCAGCTCCCTTGGAGTGGAGCCACTCAAAATAGTCCAAGATAGTGTTTCATGCTCTGTTGCAGTCTCATTTCATTTCTTGCAAAACAGGCATTTAAAACAGAGATAGGCCTTCTTAGTCTCAGTTTTCTTTCAAACAAAGATAGTAGTAACACTGATGTGACTATTGGTACCAAGTGTGAACATCTGTATGTACCAGGCACAAGGCTTGTTCTTTACACACATTCTTTCTGGCTTACCTTATGACAACTGTATGAAATTTTGTTAAAACTTACGTCTGCATAAGCACTCAGGGAGGTGTAGTCACTAGGCTGCCCCAGGTGCTGATATGTATTTATAGCTTTCTAAGAGAAAATAGGGATTGGGCCTTGAGGATTACATATTATGTTTCTAGAAAAACATAGTAACGTTCTTTATGTTACATATTCTTAATTATTGAAAATTATTATGACATATATATATATGAGATAACATAATATGTATACCTATGTAAATTATAAACAATAATAAAATAGATACCTATGTACCATTATACTTATCACCTATTGAAAAAGTAGACTAATTTCAGGTAGTATTAGGACCTTCTGTGTCTCCCTGCCCCAGCTTCTGTTCCTGCCTCTGTACAATTATGAAACTCAGGTAAATTACATGCACACAGTACTTTTATGTGTATAGGTAAAATAGAACTTACTCTAGTTGTGCCAGTTGTCTCACAAATATCTCTTTTTCAGATCAGAATGTAGTACCACATCATGCATTTAGTTCATAGATTTGACTCCTTTCATTTGAACAGTCTCTCAGTCTTACCATTTTTAACCATTACATTTTTTAAGAACCCTGCTAGGTTGTTTTAGACTATCTTTCAGTTTGGGTTTCTTGATGGTTCCTCAAGAGTAGGTACAGGTTATGTGCTTGGGCAGGTAATGATTGGCATGTTTCATAGTGAGTCCAAGCAGAAGGCATGTGACAGTGACTTATCCCAGAGTGGGGATGGCAACATGGGACACTTGTTTGAATTTATCTCTTAGTTCCTGTAGGGTACTGGAAGATTTTTTTCTTTGTGATTAATAATTAACTTAATGGAGAAATAGTTTGAGACTGTGTAAATGCCATGCTTCTTAGTCTTTTGTCCACTAATTTTAGCATACATTATTAATTTTTGTTGAAACACTTATTCCTGTGGTTTTGACAGATGGTATTTTTCTTTGTTTATATTCCTTCTAGATTTATTAACTAGTACTCTACTGCAAGTGGCTTTCCCCTTGGCTGTCATTTATTGGTTTATTCAATTATTTATTTGTATTAGGCTGCACTTACGACTTCTTATTTTATTCTATGGTTATGATGCATTGCCATCATTTTGTTGAATGAGAGTTCTAGAATTAACCTTTGAGGAGCTCTTCAAGATGGCTGTAGTGTCCTTTACCATGTTCCTATCATCTTATGAGCCCATCTTTGCTTTTAGGCACTGTATAGTATTACTATACTTTCCTTTCAGAGCCTGAGTGATGTTTGTCCTGCCTTTTTCCTGTCCTTTCCTTCCAGACTCACTGTAGATGATTTCCACTCTACTTAGTGCACTGACACAGCTGTCTGTGAGGTTGTTGCTAAAACTGTGGAATTCTGAGGTCTTACCTGTGTCTGGCCTCTCTTGGGCCCCATTTCAGTTGGACCTCCTTGAGAGGGTGGTAAAGGAAATTCCTCTTCTTTTGCTCCAGCTGCCATTATGACAAGGTTTTCACAGGCAATGGATAGCAGAATAATAATGAAAATGAGAAATGTTTATATTTTGAAGTTGATGCTTAGAAGACTTGCTGTTGTGAAGGAGAGAAGTTTTAGGCACAGATCAGTCAGGCATGAATCTGCTATGCCTTGACTTCCAGTCTTTCATAACACATGTTTACGTCCATCTAGTAGTGACATATGTGTATATATTGAGGGTACAAGAAATCAATCATGTTTTCCAGGCAGGTGCTGCACTGCTGGGATGCTACACTGCTGAACCCTATCCCAGGCCCCAATATCTTTCTGGTTATTCTTTCTGAGTCTCATTCAGATTCTTCTTCTAGAGTCTTTTTACATGTTAGTTTTCATAGTCTTTAATAATAACTCTCTGCTTGTCTCATAATTACAAGTCTTATATAGTAAGTTTCAAATGTAATACTCCTATAGACCCAGGGAGATAGCAAATGGAAGGCACAGGCCAGTATACTGCACACACAAGCATGCTGTATGTGGTGGTGAGCTTGATGCATCACTCAGCATATGCCTAGAGGGCTTCCCGAAATGTCCTCTGGCTTAGTGTGTTCACAGAAGAGAGGATGCTGGCTAGTATGGCAGTGTCTTTTGATTTTTCTTTTTTTTCCATTATCATTATTATTATTATTTGTATTTATTTATTTATTTATTTTTGCGGAACTGGGGATTGAACTCAGGCCCTTGCACTTGTCAGGGAAGCGCTTATTCTACTGAGCCATCTCCCCAGCCCCCTCTTTTGATTTTTCAAGACAACTATATATTTAGATTTGTTTTATATTTGCTATCAAGATTTTTATATGTTGACTGAAACTTTCTTTAGGATCTTTTAAGTGTGTATTCTAGATGTTCCCCCTTGGTTTGCAATTTATGCAGAATTTTTTCCCCCTGGGGAAACTTGGCATACATGACTTGGTATTATTTACTTAATTTTATGATGAGGTGGTTTTCAGAGGCTATGGAGAGCACAATAATAATGGTGATGAGAAATGTTTATATTTTGAAGTTGATACTTGACAGACTTGCTTTTTTAAGTAAGTCCATGTTTTCATCTGTGTTCTTAAAAACATAACTGGCCACTGGACAGTGTTATTCAGTTCTTCCAAAGTGGTATCTTTCTAGCACATTCTAGGTTCAGTTCCCGTCACTTGGCTTTGCCCTATCCATTATGTGTTAATAATTCACTATCTCCCCTCCGACACGCAGGTGGAAACCTGGCTTCCTGATGCCTTTCTCACTGACAAACTGTATACTCATCTCTTATGCGTGTGTTTTTCTCTATTTTTTTTTTTTTTTGTAAATATACCTCTTCTGAAACTGAGACTTAGAAAAATAATTAGTTTTTCAAATCACAAAGTAATGATGGCCATGTCAGGTTGAATCCAGGGATTGTGTTACTGTAGAGCCTATAACAGCAATGGTAGTTTTAGGCCTCGGTGATAACAAACCACCAGGTGTGCCATGCATGCCATATTTTTGTCACTACTCCCCTATATTCTTCATCAATAAAAAATGATAATTTGCTCACCTATAAAAAGTAAATTTAAAAGGCATGTATGTGAGAGGCAGAAATAATCAGCTTGAATTACCTAGAATTTCTTATAGCAGCCCTTTTCTCAAGCTGATTTTAAGAAAGCAATTTTCAGTTAGAGTATCATCTCGAAGTAAAATTGTGCTTGCTGTGTTATAAGCACAGAGAGTCTTCTTAAGATAGATTTTCCCTTATGGACTTTTAGCTCTTTCTTCAGATATGTTTGCTTCATTGGTATAGTTGCCTAAGTCATAGAGAAGCTCAGTACCAATTATGAATGTTCAGTGTTCACATTGAAAGGCAGTTTATAGTTTACAAATATGGCCATGTCAGGGAGTCCGTGTCTCTAAAGGTAAACACAGTCTACCTCTGCATACAGATGGAGGCCGTGGCCTGCTCTCTGAGCCCTATTTTTAGATATAGTTCTGGAGGTTCCCTGCTTCTGCTGGCAGCCTTTGCTTGGTGTCCCCTGCAGAAAGCCTGGCCCTGCCAGCTCCAGACAGGGACTTGCCTTCTTCTCTATGTATTCCCTAGAGGAGTTGTTGCTGTTGTTACTTGTTCTTGTTGTTTCAATGGAAAGTCACTGGCCACTATATTGTGACAGTGAGGTAGTACCTGCTTGATTTTCTTTTCTGCTAACTTCAGAGAGTAGCTTTTAACTTGGAAAGACAGTTGAAATCATCCACAAAAGGGCAAGCCTGTTCCTTGAGACACTGATGATATGGGTTAAAATATAGCCAGAAGGCTTTGCAAAGTCCTTTGGGAAGCATTT
>NDGM011147562.1:0-23472 GCA_002564305.1 Octomys mimax | reverse complement strand
ACTTCCCTGGCAAGTGCAAGGACCTGAGTTCAATCCCTGGTTCTGCCAAAAAATAAAAATAAAAAAAATATTAAAGGTACTCAAGAGATTGCTCAGCAAAATAGAAGAAAAGATGCAACCATGTCGTGACACAACAAGCTGAGACGCACTTCAACCTTTGCCGTTTACATCCTTGTACCGGCCTGACACTAAGACGCTTCGGGCACATCATTCTGCTAGCTCAGAACATAGGACCTGCCTCATTCTTCTTCCTACTCACAAATGTTGGTCTGGTGCTTGAACAACCAAATGACAAGTTGGACATAGGCCTGAATAAGAAGAGGCAAGGAAAATGAACTAGAAAATGTCAAAGAACATGTGTTCATCACAGAGCACTTTGGGGGCTTGGGGGCATTTTCCTGCTGTGTTTTTAAGGGAATGTCACCATCCTCTGTGGTCACAGAGCTGATGGCAGCATCGAGAACACATGGTGTCAAGTCGCATTTCTGAGGATCCTGGGGCTCCAATCCACATTAGCTTGCCTAACCAGATCAGAGAAGAAAGTGCTCCCAGTAAATACCCTGTCCCCGTTCATTACTCAACACCTGTTAAACGTGATTAACATCCCCGGCTAATTGTGTGTTAAGAGCAGCTCTGGTTGTTATGGATCCCAGAGGCCTGTGAGGTTGACTTCATTTACACGTTTGTCTCCTTTCACAAGGTCTCAGCCAAACATTGCCAAAATCTACTGAGCATTTTATGAACTCCCAAGCCAGCAGCTCAGAGCTTGAGATGCACCAGCACCTTCCTGCAAAGGACAGCAAGTGCTGAGATGTACATGTGGTCCCTAAAGAAAGCAGGAAGGTATGTGCGGTACGGGCACAAACCGGCCTCTCGCCGCAATGAATATTATAAGGACCTACAAACCTGTGTGCATCAAATAATTACTGCATTTTGTGATCTTGGCTAAAGACTAAAGTGGGTTTAGATGACAGAATCCTCCTCTCTCCTTAGAGGAAACAATATTGCAAAACTCAAAAATCTAGACGTCTTCAGCAAAAGCTTCTGTTTTGGTCTGGTTTAAATATGTGTTAAAAGGGTCCAGGGAGATAGCTCAGCGGAATAAGTGCTTGCCTGACAAGCACAAGGTCCTGAAGTCGATCCCTGGTCCCACAAAATAAATAAATGTCAAATATATCCACAGATCTTTTAAATATATGTTAAATTCATACATTTAGTTGTTTCTTTTAAACATATGCTAAGTACATTAATACATTGCTATACAACACAATAATATAATATACAGACTATTATATACAGAATAATATACAGAATATATTTTGCCTATAAAACATTCAAAACATGTACCTACATGGATAACACAAACCCTTGGATAACACTGTAGTAGGAATATATCTCTTGTGTTTTAAAAATACTACTGAAGGGCTGGCCAGATAGCTCAGCAGATTAAAGTGCCTGCAAGCAAGCACCACGAGAGATGTTGGAATGCATAATCTTATTTATATATTTTTATCTTTATAGAATAATGTTAAAATTCTTAAAGAGGAGATTCCTGGGTAAAAGGCTATCAAATTTTAAATTAGTTTTTAAAAATTAAGGTGGTATGACTAAGTTATTAACTCCTGAGTACTGCTTGCAACACTTCTCTGCATTTTAACCAGAATTGCATACTACATATTTTTCAGATGTGTTTGTATCATGGGGGAAAATTTTGTCCTATTTTATTTAATAATCCTCTGATAATGCTTTGTTTTTATTAGCAATTTGAAATTTTCTCTTTTGAAAATTGCCCATTTGTAGCGAAGGCCCTGTTTTCACGTGGTTGGCTGAAAATAAAGCTTCTATCGAGGTTCTTAATGTTTAGTTTAACTGCTGTTCAGGCCCGAGTGTAATATAAACTGTTCACCTGGTGTGCTGTTTACCGTTTGGGTATGCTTACTGCCAAATACACACGTGGAGATGCCGTCTAGGAGAACATGCTTGCGTACGTCTTTGTTTCCAATCTACCTAATCTCGCCTGCTTTACACACCAGGATTAACGTCTCCGCTGCATTGTTTACTACCCGTGTTTTCCGTCTTGCTTGCACATTTTTGTCTCTCCTACCTCTTGCCTTCATGCTGTCACAAGTACCTCCATAAAGAACTGATATTTCTCTTCATTCCCAGCCTTTTTTTTTTCCTAAGTAAGAATAAAGCTTTGCCCAAAGACAGTTTTGATGAGATGGCTACCAAGGCCGCTTACCTCATTGGCATTTTAGAAACACTGCTCCGGTGGCTGGGGACCCATCTGCCTCCACAGCTCCCATCTTCCTTTGCGTTATGCCCTGTGCTTCCGCTGCTCTAGCTCCACGTGCTGCATTTCTTCTTTTTCACTGCTTAGCTGTCTGTTCGGTCTAGTCTCCCTGAGTTAGTGTGTCTTCCTTCAGTCCCTCTCTGGATTCTGCATCCGTCCTGGAAAACACTGCTTCCCGACCACAGGCGGCGCTCACTTATTGACAGGAAGAAATTTAGTTCAATACACTTAGTTTTGGCAGAAGTGCGTCTGATTCCAGCATCACAGATGTGTGCAGATTTTTTCAGATGGTGAGACCCAGAGATTTGCATCATTTTTCCAAAACCTGTTAAATAATAACATGCTAGATTAAATGTTATCAGATTAAATATATCAGATTTTATCAAATCTGATATATTTTTTCTAGGAGAAAATAATGATGTTAATATATGTGCTTTCACTATTTTATGTTGTTTTACATACTTTGTATGAGGTATTGTATTTGGTACATATGAAAGTATGATATCTATACAATTATAATATGTATGCAATGATGGCCATGATTAAATAAAAGCATTATTTTGTTAAAATCACAGGTAATATTTATAATAATGAAGGTTTGAAATGAACTCTTACATTTTTTGATCCTCATAAATCTTAATTTGTTATATTTTGCATACTTGGGAACTAACCTCAAATACTGAAGAAAACATTCAAGTTGAAATTGGACAGCTGCTAAGTATTTTTCCCTGAGAATTGGGAAAATACATCTCAAGTTCCACATGGATACAGAAGTGGACAGAACAGCTCAAAGACCACTGCAGAGTTTTGTGACCAGGCACAAGGAGCCTGCGCGGAGGCCGTCAGGACGGAGGAAGGTGACAGCACCTAATGTATACCAGAGGGGGCTTCGGAAGTGTAAGGCCATATTTTGACACATTAAGCATCGGTGAATTTGACATTTTCTGACGAAGTGTCAGGTTTGTCATCCGATCTCAGCCTGGTTATTTTTTATCACATGTGGCAGGTATTCCAATTTGACTATCCAACTGTTACTCCTACTTTTAAATATGTCTTGTTCTCCACTGCTCCCCTCCCCCAAGTCCAGACACTGATAGTACCGGAATGTTTCAAGATGTATGAGCAGACTGTGGCATAAAGGGAGAGGGAAGCCAGTAGGTTTATCAGTAAACAAGCGTCTGCAAAAGAATCCAGAACCCATCTTCTATTCAGCCTTACACTGCTTGAAATCAAGTGATGTTCAGACCAAATGACTGTATGTCCCCAAGCCCACCAGGGTCTTTAATGCTCCTCTTTTTCATAACTAGTCTAAGGTTTTCCAAGCTCTTTGCCTATCTTATCACATTTTATACATCTAAAGGGAATCAATATTTGATTGTTCTTCACCACATTCTATTTTTTGTGGTTGTTGCTTTTGTTGAAGGACAATCAATTATGATTTGCATAAATTCAAGGGCAACTGGAAAAGACACATGCAATAACTAAGACCGAAACCAGCCTGATTCCCTGGTGAGGTGTGAAACATAACAATCGCTTTCATTTCATAACTGGCAAAAGTGTAAGGTCTCTCAGATGTACCATTCCTCTCCTCTAATCTTTTCTACAAATACCATCTAGGCTGATCATTTTACAATGAAAATCCTATCACGTTACTCCACATTTGAAAACTTTTTCATGGTATCTAGTCATCTTAAGGATGAGAAAGAAATTCTTCAAGGTCCCTTACAATGCCCTAACAATCAGGCTTCTTAACTCCAGCTAGCTTGCCCTAGCTTCTTAATACAACTATTTTATATGCCCCAGATTAATCTCCTGATGTGAACACTGTTAATATAATACATGTATAGCCATAAATTTAAAGTTGCTACAAATAAGAATACATGAATGGAATGGAACATGAAAGTTGAACTTGTTCAGTCTCCTAGACAAACTCCAGGTACCCTGGAGTCTCCCTGAGTGACAGGCAGCATCCCACTGCCATGGTGTGTGTGGTGGGGGACATGCGCTGCAGGTGGTGCTGCAGAGAAAGGGGTCTTAGGGCCCTGCTGACTCTGCTGCACTGTGGAATGAAGCAATCCTAGACCCCACGCTGTGTTCCAATTTTTCAATGATTCAATACATTCCTTGGATCTTCTGCCTCAGGTTTCCTGCCTGTGACATGCTGCATTAAAAACAATGGCTCCAGGCAAAAACAGAACGTGAGGACCAGTGCTGGGACTCCTCCGTCAGCCTGTGCACAGCACGTAGGTGTGGTGATCCTGTGATAAGTGGGAATTAGTGCAGTTTTTCTCACTGATGAAAACGAGGCAGCACAGAATTCGAAAAGAGGATATGACACATGACAGTCCATGGGAGGTTTCCAGGGACGTGCTTCTTTGTCATCTTTAAGGTTTGAGATGCACATTTCCTGATTCATTATCTGCTTTAACTGGAGATATAATGTATTTCTCAGGGATTTACGGCAGCGGTACCAATAGTCTTCAAACGTTATTAGAGCTGTCCACTGCTGTGTCTCATCATGGTGCAGCTCACACACATGTAGAGGACAGCTAGCAGGCCTGGGACAGCCAGATCACGTGGCTTTCCATGGGAAGGTGGGGAAGAAGGCCCTGGCTACCACCGAATATTGTGGCGAATTTATTCCCCTCAAGCTGTTCAAAAACTAAAACAGCTACTAAAACTGACACTATTAACAATTTATACTGAACTTGTCCCTGCTTTCACTCTAGATTATAAGTGCACTACAAGAGCTCTAGCGATCAGAACAAACACTTAGGTGGAGCCATTCATGGCTGGGCTTTAGTCCAAGCACTTCAAAAACATTAACTGCTTTAACTATTGGATGCCTGGAATAGGGAGCCTTCTCATCATGGAGTCATACTATCCGATGTAGTTTGAAGGAGGGATTTCATTTGGTTCATGATTTCAGGGGATTTAGTTCATGGTCAGCTGCCTCCAAGACAGGAACATCATAGCAAAGGATGCGGCAGAGTGAAGGTGGTCAGTTCACAGAGGCCAGGAATCGGAACAGGGGGTGGGGCCAGCAGACAGAGACACCACGGGCAGCCCTCTGAGGTTCCAACACCCAGAGCTGTGCCCCACTCGTTTCTACCCTGGGTGGATCCAAAAGCCATCAAGCTGACATGCACTCTAATGCCACCATAATTATACTAGAATGACTAATATTTTTCACCATTTTATGACTAAGAATACTGAGATTCCGAACGGGTATGGTACTTGCCTAATGTCACATAGCTGCAGGCCAAGATATCACTAGGAGGAGGTCTTTGCTCTTTGCCTTGGCCTCTCAGCTCAGCCCAAAGGACTGATTCATATTAGCAATATATTTTGAGATTATTAGAAAAAGAACTGGCAAAAATTGCAAAGCTTTAGGGTGCAGGGTCCTAGTGTTGTTTTTCCATTAGAACAAAAATGAACAAAAGTATTTCTTGAAGAGCTTCCAAAGCTAACATTAGAAAACAGCAACTGGTGAGAGAGCTCAGTGCACTTATAGCCTGCTTAGGCAAGTGCAGGGACCAGGCTTCGATCCCTAGCACCACATGCTGTGTCAGCCCTGCCCCCGAGTGGACTGAGCTGGTCACAGAGTCTGGGTGTGGTGGCATATGCCTGCAATCCCATCGCTGGGGAGGCTGATACAGGAGGATCACTGAGAGCCGGGGCTGTGTAGTGAGACCTTGTACCAAATACATAAAATAACTAAATAAATACAGTTAGAATATACATCTCTGCATTGTCCAACTTGGTCATTTTTAAGTTACTGCATACTAAAGCACTGGCTTCCAGTCATGGTCTCTTGTGCTCTAAAACACTGACACATTCACGCGTGTGCATTTGCTTGCACACAAATGCACCAAATCTATGGAAGAAAAAAGATAAAATCAGCCCTCTTCTTTGTGTTTTTCATCAACTGTAGCTACAAAGTCAGCAGTCGTAAATATCTCCACGCTTGCTTCAAGTTCAAAGGCTTTGAAGTGCAGACAGGAGTAAATTTTATGTAACAGGCAAAGAGAAAAGCAGTGCACAATCCAACCCCCTAGCGAGCACCATCCACAGCCATGTAGTTACTTTTCCTTCATCTGTACTGTATCTAGGTGATCAAACCAAAAGTAAGTGATCCACAGGCTCTTAAATTTTCATCAGCAATCACCTTTTGTATTCATAAATAAATCAAAAGGTGATTTTCATCCTTTCTTCTCTTTAACTACTAAGATCGGAGCAAGTACTTTTACAATAGAAACAAGGAAAATTAGATTTTCCCAGATGCAAATAGGCAACTAAGTGCAACCCTACCCAAGGCTGCATGGCTGCATGATAGAAACACAGGGGTGGGTCAAGGCAGGAAAGCTGCAATCTACCTTCCCAAAGGCCAACTATAGCTGTCTGCAGGAATCCAATAACAGAGGTGAAGTGCCTTAGTTCGTGTTTCTATGAAAAAGTATGTGAAGCTGAGAACTTTATCAAAGAGAATCATTTTGACATCATAGGTTTAGAAGATGGGAAGCTCAGGAACATGGGGTCAGCACTCGCCAGCTGCTAGTGAGGAGCAGGTACTGCATGCATCATCACGGACCAATGAGAAGAGCAGCACACGTGGCAGAGGTTGAGCACAGGTACCAGGCTCTGCTCAGGCTATAGCTAAGCCAGTCCCCGGGAGGCAACTCTTTCTGGAAAAACTAACTCTTTTTTCAAAGGCAGCACCTCCTCTCTCTATGGTCACTCTGGGGTCCAATTTCAACTTATGTTTTGGCAGGGACAAGAGACATCCAAAGCAGGGCAGGACATAAAGTGGTGCCCTGAAGCAGAAGTGAACGTGGGAGGCGGCACTGAGATGGAAACGACCAGAAGGCTCAGGTATGGACAGCTGCGGGCTCTATCAGAGAAGCTTCTGTTCTGTTTCATACTTAAAAGGGAAGGAAGGAGGGACACAGTGCTCATCTAATGATCTTCCTCTCTACGGCTGCAATATCTACTCGACCATGTGCCCTCCCACCTGATGCTTCTGTAACGCCGAGATTAAAACACAATCAGAGAGGCCACCAGGCAAACACCTTTTATTCCCTTAATGAGAACTATGATATATTGACTTATTTTTTAAAAAAAATTAACTGAAATTTATTTTATAAGGCAAGAAACTTCTAAAGGAGGTCACAGATTTATCATGATGGTAGAAGTCATAAAAATTATAGTTACAGGCTAGGCAGTTAAATCAAAATTACACACCACCCCATTAATTTTATAATCAATAGAGATAAAGGAAATGGGGAGATAAAGCAAATAATAGACTACCAGCTCAAACCAGATCAATATGTACTTATTGGCAATACATGTAAGATGCCTTGAAAAGACAAGGCAGTGCAGAACCATGTTCTGTCCACCTTTAAGCAGCTTAGCATCTGGCTGCGGAATTGATTAGTATCACGCAGCAAATTTATCAGCAATAACACTGCTAGAAGGGTCACAAGGCTTTGTATAAGTAATGGTCAAAAACTCATGTGGAAAGGACTGTATTAATGTAATGATTAAGAGCGTGGGCTACAGAGTCAGAATTTTTGGCTTTGAATCCCAAACATACCACTTAAAAGCTCATTGACCTGGGACCAGTTCTGTGTCTTTTAACGGGAATAAAACATGAGGTAACTCACATGATGATGATAAAAGTTTAATGAGGTGAAACTTGCCAAGTGCTGACAAATAAGGCCTTGTACACAGTGCAGCAGACACGTGCAGTGAGTGAAGTACAACGCAAAGGTAGGAAGGTTCTTGGCCACTCGACAGTCTCCCAAAGTCCTACAAGATTTTCAGCAGTGAGGAAGGGTATGTCCCTTCTGCCCCTTCCACTGAGCCTTTTCCTGCTGCTTCCAACATTCTGACGTCTCAACTATTACAGAAATTAGAACTGACAAGTAGCCTTCTATTTTATGAACCTGCTGTAAAAATTTCATCTCTCCTTCCCCTCACGGATAAACTTTTTAAGACTCTTCTACAAGTGCTTATATTTATTTTTTGCTGAAAACTATTTACTTTCCTATTGCTCTAAGCAGCACTCTAGTCTCTACCTTTCTGCAAAAATGCTAAAACTGGTTCAACACCTAAATTCAAATCCCATTTTCATCAGTCAACATCTTTGGAATATTGAAAGCGACTCAGCACTGGATCATCACCCTTTTCTCCTGCCTAGACTCTGTCGCTGTCATTAGAACGTTAACTCTTTGCAGTAAGAGATTTTCCTCTTTGCATATTTTGGTCTTCAGGAGTAAAGAGAAAAATCAAATTAATTTTCTAATTCTTCCTGTCACTTCTGAGATTGTCCCCCAAATCCCTGTATCTGATATATATAAGCTATGTAATTCTCTCCCCTTGAGCACAGGCAGAGTTTTGGTGTGATTGAATTCAACCCTGTGAGTAGGTTGTTTTTGATGAACAAGGTGAAAGGCTTGTATGAACCTAATTAAGCTTCACAAATCAGCACATCTGAGATAATCCAAAGGTGGATTATGTTGGGTGGGCCTGACTTAACCACCTGAGCTCTTAAACGGAATCAGATTACTCTTCTTCCTGAAGGAAAAAAATTAAAGGCTTAAAAGAAATTGTGTTGCTGGCCATAAAAAAGCAAGTTGCTAGCCGAATCAGTTTAATGAGCACCTATATGTGGCTCTCTCTAGATGTGCAGACTGTTCTCTTTTATCTCCATGCTCTATTTTTCATATTGCTGGCTATTCAGTTACATCTGGGGTCTGCCGAACTCGTCACCTGCTCGGCATAACTCTGTCCTGTCACTGCTCTGCCTCTAGGCTACTACCCCTCCTGCTGGACGAGTCCTCTTGATGGCATCTTTATTTCACCGTTTGGTCTGCAAACATCACTAAGAGACATTATTAGAAGAACTGATTGGCAAAATTCTGCTGGCTTTAACACACTACTACACTTAAGGCACCTCTTTTATATGTAATGGAAGCATTACTGGCCTAGTCTTTCAGCCTAAATGATCACAAAATCTATTTCAAAACCTCCTGATATTTTCCCAGAGGTCTTACAAAACGCAAGCAGCCTCACACGGAGTCCTCAAAGTAAGTTTCGAATCAACAGCTTTATCACTTAATTGCAGGAGCCCAGCGTTTTTCATTTATTCCCATCTCAGCTTCCTCAGTTGGTTACTGGGAAAGGTGACACTGATCTCACAGGGATGCTGGGAGGGTTACAGGAAAGGCAACCCCGTGAATGGTGGCCACTCTAATTACTACCTGCAGAATTGGTAGCAGGATCGGCTTCCCTATCCATCAGGCTTGAAAGTTTCAAAGGTCTTTGATTCTTCTTTGAGGGTCCCTTTATTAAATTAGAGTGAAAATGATCAGTGTCCTAAACGGGAAGATCAGCAGAGCACTTCTTGAGTCTCCATCCGCTTTCTGGAGAATATTAGTGTTGCCAGTTTACCCTTTTCGCTGTGAACCTTGACTACTCATCTCTGCAATGATGACGAAATCCCGAAGACTAAGGAGGAAATTCAGGAACATTCCAGGAAGAAAGGGAAGGAATGAAAATGTAGTGGACAGCTTTTGTCTGTCAACTAGACTTCATCTACAGTTCAAATAAAGAAAAGGTACCTTGTGTTCTGAAGTCAGTGTTAATGCGCAAGATCACTGGTGTATTCACGCCATCACTGAGGTCAGAGCTTCTTCTAGAGTACTTACAATCTTCTCGTGGAAGGAGTGAGGCCGAGACTAAGATTTGTCCACCTCACCACGTGCTGCCAGGGAAAATGGTACTCCGTAGTTAAGCAAAAGTCAAACACAGAAATGAGCAAACAAATGAATTTCTTGTGTAATGGAGAGAACGAATAAAATAATGTGTTACACTTGACAGATTTCGGTTGGATCATTTACCCCGCAGGTGTACATAGTTGAAAAATCTAACATTTACCTACCGCAAGGGAAAATATCGCTATGTAATGAGAAAACTTCAAACTAGATTGCTAAAGCTCTAGCAGCGTTAGTAGCCAGGGATGCTTTCCCTTAGGGAGTTCACCAGGCTTTTGTTCTGGGCGTGTAACAGCGACACAGCTTCACTATCTGCCACAATCCCACTGTATCACATTAAAAGAAATCCACCACAACAAAAAACTCTGTTCTGATGTATAAAACACAAATCTGCAGGCATCAGTTAAAATTCCTAGAAATACTTCCTGTAAAGAGGATTATCAAATATTCACTGATCTCTTCTGTTCATCATGTCAGGGAAATAAGCAAAATACAAGTCCTGAAAGTGGAGAAATGAACAGATAAAGCTGATAAAATTTATAGAGGAGGCCTCCGGATGAAAGCCAATGAAATCTAAGCAAGGTATAGGGAGGAACTTAAAAAAAAAAAACATTTCATGCTTATGTCCAAGTACAACTTCAGACCCAGGAAAGCATGGAGAACAAAAGAGGGCACAGGCTCCAGGGCCAGTAGACCAGCAAGACCACCTCTGCCCAGCTGTGCTCCGGGGCCCAGGGCCATCCCGTCTACCCTCTGTTGAGGCGCTGTGTGCGGATTGTTTTTCACGGAAAGAATTCACAAACCAGATATGGTTGGCATGTGAATAGAAAGCAAAAGAAGAGAGGATAAGAAGATTGGCATTTGAAAACTCTTACATGTGATATTATACACATGAGGTAACTTTATTCCTAAAGTGTAGCTACTATCTAAGGAAAGTACCATATTACCTATCATATAAATGTAGGAGTGCAGGTTCCAACAGGCTCAGAGAAGAGGTAGATGAAATTATTCCTAAGAAAGCATTTCCATCCTATGCAGGACTTTCACACTGGACTTGGTCATGTGACCTGCCTGTGATTTGCACATGGTCACATGAACAGAAAACACTCTATGCCTTCCTAAGCGCATGCCCTTGAGAACTTTCTGCTTGCCTCCCTGGGATATAATAGTGGGCTGGAGAAGAGGTGCCCCAGGCAGTCATGAGGCTGCCATGCTATACACTAAGACAAGAAATATGGGGGCAGAACCATGCCCAGGACATGAAGAACTACAGTAAAGGTACCCCTCAGAGACGTAAGAATACAATGAATTACAATTATTACGATTCCCTGATTAACAGAATCTTTAGTGTAGTGAAGTGTCTAAAACTGTTTTTCCCCCATTTACTGCCATGTGTTAGTATCTCACACCATGGATGAAACAAAGTGATGATTTTCTGAGTAAACATTAGCTTTTTTTTTCTCAGAAAGGAAGAACTGGAGGAGTTTAATATAGAAATCTATTTCAGAATCCCACCACATGATTTCTAAAAATAGTACTCATTTGATATGTCTTACTTCCGAATAAACTTGCTTCTTATACAGCCTGTCCTTATTGCAGTGGCTTCTTGTGGCCCAAGGGCTGGGCTATTTTTCACTAGAAGTTGTCTTCTTGTGGTGTTATAATTTTGCAGGCCACATTAACTGAAGTATATTGCATCTTATTCTCTCACATCACGTCTACCAATAACCGCAGTACAGTCTTCACTGTGTATTTGTACATCTCATCTTTTCTCTGTTTCCATTTCCCATGTTTATCTCCACGCAGTATAGATAACAGTCCACCACTCTCTGATAACACTAAGATTTTATCAAACATTCTGGGATTACACCTCCGAAAGGCTTTGACGTGCCCACCTAATTAAAGATCTCTTTCTACAACTTTCTCAAATTTTCACCCTTTCACCTTTATGAAGCCAGTAATTTCAATGGCAGCAACTTCCAAGGCAGCAATATTCTCAATTACTCTGAAGCAATTCAGCTCCCTTTTCTGGTTCTTTTCATATTTTTGCATTTATTTTATTTGCTTACAAAATAAATGACTATTAATATCCAAGAATGCATGTTCTGTGTTCTTCTTTCCTAGTCTCCTTTTATGATATTGCACTATAATTTAGTATTTAAGTTTTCCTGAGAAATTTATTTAAAAAGAATTATTGTCCAAAAAAGTAGAAGGTCCCATAACTTCAAACCTCTGCCAACTCATTCTACCCTGTAAAATTGATGATAAATACTGAGCATGGTGAACAGGGATGATCTCTCTATACTTACTGATCTCATCTTTGGCCAATGGACTCATCAAACCATCTTCACCTCCCATACATACTTTCTTAAAAGGGAACTAGCACTCTGTCACTATTGTTTTAGTACGCAGTTACTGTTTGAAATTGTTATATTTTTACTAGTAAAAGAAAATGCTTAAAAAGTTAAATAACCTGCCTGATGCTACACACCTGCTAGCAGAGTTATCATACTGAAGTTACCACCTTGTGTCCCAAGCACCCCACTTGCATCTTGAGCCTGGATTATACTGTTCTCTGGCCCGTATGTCTCCAAGACCCATGGTTCTGGTGAATACACAGTACATCTAGCATCTACCTGAAAGCCCATCCCTAGTACCATTCCAAGCCCACCATGAGAGAAAGCTAACTTTGCCCTGTCTCTGTATCCATGGACCATTGTCTACTTTTATTATCTAACTCTCAGAGCTGAGATAATTGTTTTCAGATGGTAGGTGATCACCAGTGAGGTCAAACGTAATCTGGACAAAAAAAGAAAAATCTAGGTAGCTATCAGGGAACAGAAAAGAGTTCTGAGGAGAATATGTCAACATGTATCGGTGTATTTATCTGGGTCATCTATACTTTACTGGTTGAATAAGATAAAAGCAGATCATAAAATACAATAGTCATTGAATGAATCTCTACAAACTTCTTATTGTAACACAAGAGGGTCTTTTAAGTTTTGAGGATGTTTTTTCAGTATTTCAAAAGCAAGAAACTACTATATTGCAGGATACTTTGCAAATAAATATAACATACTTTTTACAGCTAAACAACTGGGGAGGGTCATATTATCTTTAAGAACATCCTTTGAAAAATAATAGCACCTGTCATATAGCTCTCCTAGTTCCAATGGGGATAGCATTTGAAACAAGAATAAAATTAACGTGTTGCCAAATTACCAACAGGCCTTTCCTAGATTCTGCCACCAATGTCATATTACCTATGCTCTTTCATATTTGGTGACAGTTTTTAAAAATGTGTTTTGTTATTTTTTGTTTACTTATAAGAGAAGGGCAAAAGTGTTTAAAACTCTTGCTGGAAGAACTGTCAACCAACTAATTGATTGATTAGTCTTTGTTTTACTGTACTATATTTCATTTTATTATAAAATAGACACTCAAGATGAGATCTATCCTCTTGAAATTTCAAGTATAGAACACAGTATTATCAACTGTGGGCATAATGCCATACAGCTGATTTCCAGATATTGTTCCTCTGGCATACCTGAAAATTTACACTTGCTGAAGGGCAAAATCCATGTACTTCTCTTGCCAACCACTAGCAGCCACCATTCCACATGCTATTTCTATAAAATCCACTCCTTTTATTGTCTTAGATACTGTTGGGAGTGGCGGAAACTGGAAATTGATTACATGTGTGGAGGCAAGACAAAGCTATAGCACCTAAAGCCTTTAAGCTTCCTCGGTCTTGAGAAAAGCATCCTGCCTGGTCAATCACTAGTTGCTAGGCAATCTTGTGTCTCCTGATACTAACTTTGTAAAGGTATAACAAACATCCCAAACTGGGCACGGTGATACATGCCTGTAACCCAAGTGCTGGGGAGGTTGAGACAGGAGGTTCACTAGGAGTCTGAGCTGTATACATAAATACATAAATAAATGATCAAATAAACATCCCTACTGTTATTATGCAGTCCTCTTGCCCATTGGGTAAAGTGGCCTCCACCTGACCTCAGCTTTTGTCTCTTATCTTTATTTTCTAGATCTCTTTGCCATTTTCTCCTGGGAAGCACTGAGAGACCAACAGGTGCCTACAAGACACCTGATATAAATAGAGTTGTGCAGAGCTTCTCCATCTGTGGCTGGCTAATCTCACTTGCTATGACATCCTCTAGGGTCACCATCTCATCTGTGATGTGCAAATTCCCTTCTCTAAGTATGAACAATATTCTATCATGTATATATACCACGCAGTCTATCATTTAGACCATGGATCAATACTTAGCTTGTTTCTGCATTTTAACTGCAAGAACATCACTGCAATGCATATAAAGGTGCCAATACACCTTCAAGATCCTGATTTTAGTGCTTTCAGGTAAATCTTTTAGATGGGCCAGTGGATTACATGATGTGTAAAATTTTAGAGAGCCTATGGGCTCTTTTAAGTACTAGATGCTTCATTTTATACTTCTACTGACATTCTACAAAGGTTCTAATTTTTTTATATCTCCACCAACACATACATAAATACATACATTTATTGCTGCCACTGGGACAGGTGTGAGATATTATCACATTGTGGTTTTCGATTTGCACTTCCTTGGTGATCAGTGATGTTAAACATCATTTCCTAGGCTTCTTGGCCACTGGCATATATTCTTTGAAGAAATGTCTGTTGAAATCTTCTGCTTGTTTTAAAAGTCACATTGAGTGAATTTTGCTTTTTCCCCAAAGTTTTTGCTATTGAATTGTAGGAGTTACTTCTATTTTGTGGACATTAATCCTTTATCAGATATATTTTTTGAATATATTGTCCTATTTCATAGACTACCTTTCACTTTGTTGAATTGCTGTTCAGAAGCCTTTTAATTTGATGTGGTCCCCTTTATGTACTTTTGTTTTTGCTGCTTTTGCCATTCCAAAGAATCTTTGCAAGAGCTACTGTATGAAAATTTCTTCTGCTGCTTTTTTCTAGGAGTTTGGATGCTACACATAAAGTTTTAATGCACTTTTTAATTTTGTTTGTATTTCCTTTTACATACATGGAAGCGAAGTTGCTTCCTTTTCTTCCCCTTCTCCTTCTCCTTCTCCTTCCTCCTCTTCTTTCTTCTTTTGTCTTTTTCAGACAGGGTTTCACTGTTCAGTTCAGACAAGGCTTGAATTCAATTTTTAGCCTTGCCCGGCAAAACTCACAGCAACAATGCCTGTAAATGCCTGTCTCAGCCTCCCAAGTGCCAGGATTACAGGCATGTGAAACCACACCCAGCTGTTAGTGCCTCATATTACACCAAATTTAACCAATTCTTTAATGACATTTGGTGGCACTGTCTACCTCCCTTATACCTTCTAATTTTTGCAACATTTGCATTGTCTTTCTGAGTCTTTTGTACTTGCATCCCATTGTCCATCTGTCAGCATTTAAAGAATAAATATTTTCTCTTCCAAATTTATATTGAGAGCAAAATTTTAAAATAAGTCTACATTCATTTAGATTTTGGAAGAATTGGCAAGTAAAATGCTAAGCAGGTGTCTTTCTTTTTCTGACATCTCTTCCCCCCTGCTTCATTCTGCAGGATGAAGAGTGATAAAGTTGCGTATGGAACAAATTCAAAATTTTGTCACTCTCACACAGCAAGGTAAGCAAGATTATGTTAACCGAGTATTCCATAAGGACACCTGGAGTAATAAAGTTGCATTTATATGCTACTGAGAATGCTGTCTGGTGTATATTGCCTTGTCTCCATTTCAATTTTAAACTGTCTTTTTAAAACCATTTTCTGTAATGCTTTGACAGACCTACACTAATATTACTCTAGCAAAATGATATCAGAAAGAATGACTTCCCTTTAATTTACTCTTGCATTCTTCCTGTTAATTATTTTGAAACATTTTACAACATATTGCTCAATCCTATGAAATAAAAACTCTAATTCTGAACCCACTGCTGTCCACCCTCCAGGAACAACTTTTACACCTCAGGGTATCATTTTGGAAATGACATTGTCTTCACTACAGCATATGTAGGTACTGCAAACAGAAGATGTATCATTGGCAATAGTACTTTTCTTATCTGTAACAGGTACCAGAGGGTTGGTTTCATTTTCAGTTTGTTTTATATTGCCTCTAAAGAAAGAAATGGGGATTAAATAGAAAGTAGGCTTTGTTTTACAGTCTATGAATCCAAACAGGTAATTTATGCAGTGCATGATGAAACTGTACCGAGTGGACGGGATCAGTGGCACAGAAGGAAAGCAGTCATCCATCAGAGGGCCTCCGTATCAGTCGGCAGCAGCGAGGGCTGCGTGGGCCAGCCCCTCCCCATCAGCACGCACAGCTCTCCTGCTTTGTGCAGAGACGCATGCTCTCCAGCTCATGTCAGCCTTCAGCCAACGCCCCCTGGGAAGGCACTGCAAAGACCTTTAAAACATTCATAATGGAGGAGGTATGCAAATACAGCCACCGAAACATCCAGGGAGCCTAACTTGTAAATGACGGAGTGTTACTGGAGTTGATTTTTAAATGAAAAATTCAGATGTGATAGCAAGGCAGTTTTTCATAACCCACCTGATGTAGTATTGGGGAATTATATACTTCATGATGTAATATAAAGTGATTTTTTTTTAAAACCTCCAGTTTGGTTTATGAAGAATGGTGTAGATGCCTGCTGAAATATCGAGTAAAACTTTATTTGCATACATGAGGGAGCTCAAAGGCAAATATCTCCAAGGTCCAGAACAGCCTACACCTTACTTTTGTCCCTTTTTAAATAGAGATCAGCACCACAGTGAATTGTTTTGGGTCAGCGAGTTCTCACAGGTGTACGCTATGTACCCATTGTGTATAAAGCCAGGCCCTATCCTAGACTCTTGGGACATAACAGTAGACAAACTGTTGACCCAAACCCCTGCTCGCATAGAGATTATATTCTAAACAGTGTACTTTGTTCATATTTATAGACTTAAGCCAAAAGATATATTTCACTTGTAAACTATTTGATACTAAATTTAACTCTGTAGAACTTTCACTCATTTATAGAGCATAGATTTTTAAAAATCAATCATCTTCAGAAATGTTTGTCTAATATAAGAAACATCTGAGATTCTTTCATCTACTCATCTACTGTACTTCATGAAATGTTCTCTTGTGAATGAAACTGCACAGGCTATACAAAAAGTGTTTTTAGAAAAACAAGTAGAAATACAGCACCTAACTTTTGCCTCCTGTTTTTTTGTTGTTGTTGTTTTTGTTTTGTTTTGTTTTGTTTTACTTTCCAGCTGGCTTTTATTATTTATGCCATCCTTTTCTGTCCTGAGTTCATGAGTGAGGCCCATTGCAACAGCAAGCTCAGAACAGATTTCTTGATGTTTTCCAAAGTGGCAAACAAAATGAAAAAATCATATACTTTATAAACCCATCACTGATGGTTGATCAATAGTTGGCATCAATAAATCTGAGATGTGTGGACAAGGCTGCGGAAGTCTGACAGGAATTGTTCTTAATATAGGTACTGATGTCATTTAGAGAAAAATGGGGTGGGGCCAGGGAGATGGCTCAGTGGAATAAGCACTTCCCTGGCAAGTACAAGGGCCCAAGTTCAATCCCTGGTTCCGCTAAAAAAAAGAAAGAAAAATAGAGAAAAATGGGGAAGATTTACATTAAAAAGATTGTTTTCTTAAACATAAACAATATGTTTAAAACATAAGTAAAAATTCCACTACATTATAAAATCTCTACATATTCTTAGAAGACGTTCGTACCAGCCACTTTGCTTGAAGGGAAACAGGTTACATTAATTACTCATTTAACCAGTAGTTTAGGAAGCCCTGCTCCATGGCCAGCACAAAACATCATAACCACTATGCATAGAGTTTACTTGGCATCTCATTGACACAATAAGCAACTCATAAACTGGATGCTACCTTAATCCACATTTCACAGATGAGGTAAATGATGCTCAACCACGTTACATTGTTTGCTTGTGTTCACCTACCAATTAAATAACGTACCTCTTCTAAGATCTTAGTCTTTTTTTTCTGTATTTTAGGGAAGGGTCTACAGGGTGTTCAGGATCTCACTACTAGATTGGACTCATAGTGATCCGCCTGTCTACAGCCTCCCAAGTCCTGGGATTACAGGCATGCACCACCACACCCAGTCTCAATTACCATCTCGGCAAGCCCCAGGGGTGGGGTCAACATGGCAGGCCCAAGGATCGAACCGCTGGCCCTTGCTCCTGCTTTTAGGTGCTTTAATTCTCTGAACTATTTGGCTGGCCCTGATCTTCGTCTTAAATAGTCCATGTTACTGTTTTCAAATAAGCTAATTCACCTATTTATTGGTGTCATCAGCCTGATATTTCTACATGGAAAGTGACCTTAAAGATTGTCTAATGAATGATTACATTTTGAAAGTTAGTCCATTCTCCATGATCTAGAGCTTCTTAAAGGCAGAGATGAAACTAGATTCTGAAGCAAGATTGCTTCTGTGTTCCATATATAACAGTAAGTAAATGATACCATAATTATAAAAGCAGCTAACACTTAGGAATTCCTTAAATACTCTTCAAATTACTAAGCATTGTAAATATATGCACTCACTGGTCCCCACAACTTGATGAAATGGGCCTATCGGGTTTATATCACTGATGTACAACCATGGCATACAAAAGGATCTTTGCCAAAGGCTCACAGCTCCTGGTGATACAGGATCTGAACCCAGGTCTACACAGCTCAGAAGTTTAGCTCTTAACTACTACATTTTGATAATGATAAGAAAGGCTACATATTAAGGGTTTGTACCAAGGCCTACGCTGAGGATGCTTCCTGCATTAGCATTTGATTATGTCAGTAGCCTCTTTAGAGGGATAAAAACCACTATCCCATCATAAGGAAATTTCATCCTCAGTCATGGGAATACGAATTCACTTATATTGAATCCCAGTCAAAATCAATCAACCTAAACATTCTCCAAATAGAATCAAATAAATAAAAAAAATTTATTCATTTCTATAGTAGGTTTTCTTTGCACTTTATTAACATTTTGATCATAGCTGGTGGAGTTCAGGAATCTCTAGAATTTACCATTTTAGGACATTTTTATTAAAGCAGGCTCTGTCCCATGATGCTATCCTGGTCTCTCTACAGTTGTTCGGTTTCGTGGAATTCAATCTAAAGGTAAGTGACATAGGACAATACCTGGAGTTAAGAATTGAAGGTGCTTTGTTTTTAGATCAGGACATGATTCAATTATCTCAACTAATAACCACCAAGGAAAATTAATGCATCAGATAGTTCTCAGATACAACCACCAGTTAAAAGAAGTCCCTCCTTCTTGGAAATCTGCACACTCCCTCATTCTCTTTTTGCTCATTCTCAAGGTTCACTTTTCATCCTCACTCAAAACTCAACCAATGAATGCAACCAGGAAAAATCACCATCTTAAAGTAAAAGGCAGCTTTACCCTGAAAACACCTCCACTCTGTCACTAGCAGCAATATGCTGAGAACGAGATCTCGCTTCCTGTCTTCAGATTCCTTCCTGACTGCTACCAAGAAGTCTGACCAAGACACTTGCCTAATAATATAACGTCAACAGAGGGGGGCATCACAAAGCTGTACAAATTGCTAAAAATATCTAGCAATTATTTAGAGTATAGATATTTCTATTGAAATTCTTTTTTTCTAAGCGAAAGGACTCCCCACTCGTCACTTAACAATGAAGCAGCTGACTGAATCATTGAAAAAGTAGACTGGAGAAAACAATGAAGTCCTTACAACAACTCATCGTCACAAACTTGTCCTTAGACAACTGATTTTTGAGTATTTGTTTAGAGAGTAGGCACAAGAGAAGAATCATTTAACCTACAGAGAATGCAAACACACTTTTGAAAAAGTCACATATAACTGGATAAGGATTGGGTTCTTTATCGTTTTATAAAATTGTTGTTGTAAACCTTAGGCTCAAAGCTCTCTAAGGCTTACTAGGTGATGTGTTCTGTGCGTGTATGAAACATTACTCTTGGCAAGTAATTCGATGCTGCACACAGGAATGCCATTAGAGCCTGACTGGCTGCGCCCCCAGCTGTTGTCCCACCGGAAGCTGATTTTCTTCTTCATCTCTCATTTTTCCTTTTTTTAATGTATCCAGTACAGGGTCTTACTATGCAGCTGAGACTTCTAGTGATCCTCCTGTTTCAGCCTCCCCAGTGCTGGGATTATAGGCATGCACCACCAAGCCTGGACTGTCTCATTTTTCTTACTCAGAATTTTAGAGCATTTTCCCTCCTGGTCACTCTTCAATGGATGCAAACCTCTCTTTTGAAAAAGGGCCTGATTTCCTCACAGTGTTCCACTGCTTTGCCACATAGCTTTACATAGTCATCTTCCTAACCAACAAGGGCTTTTATACAAGATCAAAAAATTCATGGAAAAAATTCATGGTGCAGGAATGGGGGAAGGTCTGGACTACAGAAGGGTAATGACCTACTCTATGGTCATAAATAAAATTTGCCCTCTATTTTATGTGAAAGATTATGCAAATCTCTGGCTATGGTTAGAAGTCAGGTAAATAGGACAAACCCTTCCCATGTTATGACACTAAAGCATATATGATAGTTACGTTGGCCTTATCTGGAGACTTCTTGTGGAGTATGCTGTGTACTCTAAAAACCTAGTTGCCAAATACAGATGCACTCACCCATCACTTGGAGAACCTGTTGAACAATCTTCCTGTTTGAGTGGGGCCACGAATCTACCTCACACCACACACAAATGGGGACTGGAACTAGAGCATCTGGCACTGAGCTACATACCATACTTTTTCACTTGCTTGCTAAATCACTAAGTGTTGAGGTGGTGGGGATTGAATTTGTAATCCTCTTGCCTAAACCTCACAGACTGCTGGCATTCCAGGCATGTACCATCTTATCCAAATGATTTTGCATTTAAAAAATCTCAGAGATGATACCACGTGCTAGTCTTAAAACCACACTTTGAGAATCATTCTAGTGCGCTTTGATTTCAAAACTTTGAGGAAAACCTACATTGCAGACCATCTATAAAATTATCTTCTGGAATTGCCATCATCTATACCTTTGAGAAGCACATAGAAGATATTTCTTACCAAAGATCTTCAAAGAAACTGTCCTGCTTCAATGGTAGATTATCCTCTTTTATAAAAAAGTAAAAGAAAAATGGGACTTCAAGTAATGACTCCTCAGTCAGAACTGAGAAGCTGACTTGGGTTCACAAAGGGCTGTCTCATTCCTGATCTTTTGTCACTTGAGAGGATTGTGAACACTCAGTGACAAAAAGGCACACTGCACATCCCCTGAAGCCACTCGCAGGGCCAAGCGTGAATTTATTTAAACCTGTCTGGGCTTGCTTTTCTTATTCTTTCCTCTGAAGGCCCACAAGATATTCTTTGTTCAAGGAAGAATTCCAAGACACAAATGAGATTTCAAGAAACTAGCAAACTTTAAAGAAAAAAGAAAGAAAGAAAGAAAGCACCTGAAGGGTTTGTGTCTCTAACAAGATGACTTGCATCCCCTACTCCTTCTCCTGTGCCAGGAAAATATATAAGGCTTTAATAATCCCTCTCCAGAAGTGATTAAACAAGAATGCATCCCAAGTGACATGGCGAATGATGTACCCACAGCTTATGTACAAATTCATACAGTGTCATTTGGAAGACCAACTATCTTAAGAAAAACAGACATTCCTGGACTGCTGAAAATCAGGAGTTGTAAAGTGAAATGGTAACGTAATGGAATTAAGCCTGTCAATCCAGCAGCAAAGCAAGAGAAGTAGCTGTTACAGAGAACTTGAGGGTTGCAGCCTCATCTACAGGGAGCTGCGGCCAATCAGCTAGCACACGAACTGGGTCATCCTTGGGACCGTTCCTGCTTTCTTTTCCTTTCGGTCTCATTTTTGGATGTGTCTAGTAATCTTTAAATGCAATCAGAGATGGAATGGGAGAAAAATAGAACACCTGGATTAGCATAGTCCTGGGCTATGGTCTTGAGTAGTCAGAGATGGGCAGGTCACCTTTTACCAACTCGGTATCGAGGTACCTCAAAATTGACTGGAATTTAGAAAAACTCAGCTTGCATCTGGTATCTGCGCTGCGTGGGAGTAGTTTGGAGGTTGGCGGTATTGACTAAGGCCCCATCCTCCTAGGTGCCCAACTCCAGTTACATCCTCAGCATTGGGAGACTATCAGATCAATTTTGCTTTCTAGTGACTCCTGAGCCTCAGACATTATGAGACAGAAAAATCAGATGAATAACTAAGGCAGTGGTCCCCAATATTTGTTGGTACCACAAACCAGCCAGGGAACAGATGCATGGAGACAAGTTTCCTACAGATGGGGGTGAGGGAATTCAGAGGTATGGAATGCTAGATCTTCCACACGCCCAGCTTGAAGTAGGGTTTATGCTCCTAGGAGAATCTAAGGTCGCTGCTTATCTGCCTGAAAGCTGAGCTCGGGCAGTGATGCCAGCTAAGGGGAGAGGCTGAAAACACAGATGGAGCTCCTCTTGTCCGCCACTCACCTTCTGCTCAGGAGCTCGGTTAAGGTTTCAGTATTGGTCCACGGCCTGGGTCCTGGGGACCCCTGCCTAAGGCGCAAAGGTGCCCAAGATCAGGCTGACATCCCAGGGTCATCTCTCTGAGATGCTGATCTCCAATTCCTGGCAGCTTCTTGAGCATCCAACTTCAGTGCTCATCTCTTCAGCCCTGTGAGGTCGGCACTGTAGGCTCCTGTAGGTCTGAGTCTCCTCTGCCTGTTTTCTTAGCTGCTCATCAAAGACCGAAACTCGCACATGCCCAGAGGGAAAAGCAGTTACAACTGCTGGGCCACGGCTCTACCTGCAGTTCCCTGTCGCTAGGAGTTTTGGTTTTCCCAGCAGTTCTTCTTTTCTTCACCCTAGCTATTCTTAACGTCTTGTTTATATTTGGCTTTTGTACTTTTTTCAAAGGAGCATTAATTTGTCACAAGCTGTTCCAACTTACCAAAAGCAGAAGTCCCCAGGTCAACTTAATACAGTAATACAATCACTTACACAAGAGCGAATTGCTCTACTTGAAAATTGGGGTTCGAATTCAAAGTTAAATACTTCAGTCTACATAAATTATATAGAAATTAACTTAGTAGAATCTACTACAAGTGTCCTTTTATATACAAAAATCCAAACAAGATATCAGCTAGTTATTTTGATTCACTGATCTCCATTAAGACAGATATGTCAGGAATTTTTTGTAATTTGTCAGCAACTCTAAGAGAATTGCAAATAACTATAAATCAGTGTTATAGTTCAGAGTACTTCAGATGCACTAGATAAATATTTGATGATAAATGGACACCAGACAGAGAAATGGTTTCATCTAACACACACACAAAAAAA
>NDGM011147561.1:0-13529 GCA_002564305.1 Octomys mimax | reverse complement strand
TCAGAAATTGTTGACCTGAGTCCCCCACAGCTCAACATAACAGCATGGCTTTGCTTCCTATTCCTAGAAGATTTTACTTATTTTTACTTATTTTTGCAGTACCAGGGATTGAACTCAGGCCTTGCACTTACCAAGCAAGCACTTATTCTACTGAGCTATCTCCCCGGCCCCCTACTTATTTTTAAAAGCATGATAATTTTATTATTTTAAGTGAAACCGCCCGAAGTCTGAATTCATCATACATTTGTCTCTGCTATTAGTTGTTTCTGCTGGTTCTTGTTCATAGTGACTTGTTTCCTTGTGTTGCTTGGTTACTTTTGACTGTGAACTGATTTTGTACCCTTGGAAAATTATTTTTGAGGATTCTTAGAACCCTAAAGTGAAGCTGTCTCTGCTTCGCTTGGTGCAAAGAAACTGTCAATTCAGACACACCTGGTGCATCCTTATCCTGAGGGAATTATCCCTTTGTATCTTGGCTTTGCAGGAAAAGGATCTCCTAGATCTTTAACTTGGATAAATCCTGGATTTTGATTTCTGTTGTCCAAAATCTATGATAACAAAAGCCAAACCGTTGCCTCATTTAGTAAATACTCCTGGGACAACTGCAATATAAGCACCCAGCTAGTATCTTCGGGGTCCCAGTTCTATTTAGATCTTGTCCTGGAAATTCCATACTGTATTGTTATATCTTTACTGCTTAAAATAATGTTTCCATGCATTACCCATCCTTTTAAAGTTATGTTTCATTCCAGCAGGAAGGTCTGGCGTAAATGACTCAGCCTTCCTACTATTGGAAATAAAGGTCTTCTTTTACTTTTTTTTTGGCGGGGGCGTCTTTGAGACAGGGTCTTTGTCTTAGTTACTTTTTACTCGTCGCTGGGACAAATACCCGACACTCAAAACGAAGAAAGGAAAGGTTGATTTAGCTCACAGTTACTGGAGGGTTCAGTCCATATTCCGCTGGCTCCAAGGCAAATGACCGCAGTTCATGCGGCAGAAAACAATGAAGAGCAGAGGAGGAGCAGCAGCTGCGGCGGCATCCATCAAGCCTCTCTCTTCCCTTCTGCGCTGACTGCGAAGACCAGCGCTCCACAGTGAAGATCAGCACTCCTCCAAAGTGGTGCGGCTGCAAAGATTAAGCTCCTCCGAAGACTGGGACTTCTCCACAGAAGCTGGGGCAGGGCGGCCGGAAGCCTTTCTCAATTCCTGGGCTCTGGCCCCCTGCAGGCTAGGTCCCCACGCTGAGATCTGCTGCAGCTGATTCAGCCAAGTTGACACAAGGTATCAACTAACACAGTTTTATTATGCAGGTTGGTCTCAAACTCACAATTATTCGCCGGCCTCAGCCTCCTGAGTGCTGGAATTATAAGCGTGTGCCACCAAGGTCTTTTTTTTATATTAAGAATTGTATCAGTACTATATCTCATTTCATATTCCTAAAATAGTAGGTTTACGTTTGTGTTTTTCTTTAAAATTGTCATGATATTTTTGTATTATTTTTCATCCAAAGACACAACTTATATCTGCAATGGCTTTTATTTCATAATTCTTTAATGTTTACTTTTATATTTTACTTTCTCATGATTTTGGAGAGTAGGGAAGGGACTATTTTTCTGACTCACAGAACTAAAGATTTAGTTCAACTTAGGCTTTTTAAACTTAACGGATTGTGTTTTTTAAAAAGTACATCTTCATATGCATTCCTTCAGTTTTATCATTTTATACCCATTGTTCCCTAAAATATCAATAATTATGCTTTTTATTTCCTATTTGCTTAAGACAATTTCCCTCAAAATTTTCAAATGATTTTCCTTGTTTAATAATTTATTAGTCTTCATTATTTTGCTATCCTTTTAGAAAATGTAGTCTTAGATTTTTAAAACATTTTACTGAGTCTGTAATGCCCTGTGTCCTCGCAGCCTTTCTGAGCAGTACTCCTCACCCTGTCCAGAACTGCCAGTCCAGCCCATGGATGGCAGGTACGGAGGCAGGCACAGCAGAGGAGGCTGGCAAGCAGAGAAGGGCGGAGCCAGGGAGCAGACGCAGCCTTCTAGGTCTTCTCAGAGACTCGCCTCTTCTGAGCAGGCGCTACCTCCCAAAGGCCATTTTTAATGCATACAATGCCTTCTGAGAATCAGTATGTAATATAAAGAAGTAGGGGGAAAATACGTGTGCAATGTCATCACTCCAAAGCAACCTTTTGGTCTTTCAGGTCTTCTTCTGCAATCATTTTACATAAGCGAGATCAACTTTATATTCTGACATTTCACGCTATTATAGGTCTTTTCCATTATTAAAAATTATTCAACAGGATGTTTAACTGCATGGATAGCGTTACTTTATATTCCTTTAAATTATTCTGTGGTTTTTAATCTTTGTACTATTAGTATTTAATGAATTTTCTGTTTTTAAAGTAATACCGTGGATCTCAAGCTTTTGGGTGCATTTGAACATGTGGAAGGCTGCACATCCAGAGTTTCTGACTCAGTAAGTCAAGAGTGGGCGCACGGAACTTGCGCGTGTAACCTCAGGCTGTGTTACTGCTGGTCAAGGGATCAAACCTGGAGCATCACTGTGGGGCAGAACAAGTAAGAATCTGCTTTAACCCATTTCTGAAAGGCAACACTTTTTTTCTACAACCTTTTCCTGTCCCTGCAGGAAAAATGTTTATTCTGGTTAGAAAAGGTAGTGATGTTTATTAAAGCATGCGCTAATGTCTCTTAGTAATTGGCTTTTGTTAACCCACTTGCACTTACTATGGAATCTTACTGGAACATTTATCCATTTGACCCTGAAACATCTCCGTACAGCTGGCCTCATTTTGGTTTTGCCACCTGCTGTCATTTAGTTCATTTCCTTTCGCGTTTTCCTTCCTGTGGAAAGTCTCTGACATTTGTGCCACATATTTATTTATGAATACAAAGGCTCATCTTTTATCTTGTTATTTTTAACTTCCATGAGCCAATTACTTTTGTAGTTGTGATCTTTTCATTCCTTCTGTTTTAAGAATGCTTTATGATTCTTTGTGACTGGTTTTTAAAAATTCTTATTTTTAAACATCTTGAACTACTTTCTTTGGACATTTAAACATAGGTGTGAGCCGACTGTCAAACATGAGGAGCACCTGGCTTCTCACTCCATTAGCACCACCATGTGGTGAAATCGTGTATCGCGCTGGGAAGCTTCCATCACGGTGCCATTAACAATGCATGACAATTTACAGAAAGCCAACTTATAGAAAGATGACACTGAAATTGGAGAGATCAAAACTCTGGTGAGGATCCCAAACAATTCTTTTGCTTTAACAAACACACAACAAAATAGGAGGCAGGAAACACTGATGACCAAGGACATACACACGGGAGTGAACATGAGCTCAAAGCCACTCTGAGTCATTATCACACCCTGCTGGATATGCTGCTTATTTTCAGTGTCCTCATACATGAAATGAGACTCCAGCCCCCGAGGCGCGCTGAGATGGCGTTTGAGACTGGGTGTGGTGGCACGTGCCTGTGATCCCAGCTCTTGGGAGGCTGTAAACAGGCAGATCACTACGAGTCCGATCTAGCAGTGAGACCCTGAACATCCTGTAGACCTTTCCCTAAAATACAGGGGGAAAAAAAAGCCACTAACACAAGACTCCAACAGCATGCGCTTCACAGATCCACTGAGGGGAACAGTGGCATGATGCAGCAGCACAATGGCCGTCAAACAGCTCTCACCTGTGATAAACCGTTAGCCCACATTTGATTTTCCCTTTATAGAAACCCAGAATAGACTTTCAGAAAAGATATCCTCTGAGATTTTAGAAAATTATACTGAAATTATATAATTTTTTCAGATGGGTCAAAAATAATATAAAGGTTTAAAACTGCAAAACAAGAGATTGAGAATACACTAAAAATGCATAGAAATAAAGGAGACCTCTAGCAGAAGTTTTTTGGGGACTCCACTTACGAAGAGAAATTTGGTCATGTTCAATAAGCCCTAATTGACAAAGGCATACAGAGGAATAACTGAAAATCTTTTTAAGTAAAAAAATACTTTTAATATTACAGTGATTTATAAGTCCCAAATTCTCTCAAACATCTATTAAGGAGAAACTTACAGTTTTAGAAACCCTTGTTAGAGGTATGTTTAGGACAAATTTAGATGTTGGAAAAGGAAAACTGAATTTCAATTATTTTATTAGAATATGAGGATAAAAGATACCGTATCAGTCAGTGTTTACTAGAAAACAGATGTAATAGAATATATGTAAGTACACAACAATTTACAAGATTGGGCTTACATTGGCCACCCAGAATCGGATATGAGCATGCAGGGGACTGTCTGTACACTAGAGACTGCTGGATCTAGCCAAATGTTTGGAGCTCACTGCAGAGTCCTGTGCAACATATCAGGAGGCTGATGGGTCTGCTATGAAAGGCTTAAGGGTCTATCTGGAAGGCTAAAGGAACCGCACCGGAAGCTGGAGTCTGAGCTGGAAGAGGCTTAAGGGTCTATCTGCAAGGCTGAAGGATCCACGCCGGAAGCTGAACTCTGAGCTGGAAGCCGGGAGATGAGGTACAAGGTGACAGCAAGGACTGGTCTCCTCCAAAGTTCCATCTCCACTTCTCCTTCATACCATCCAGGTGATGGGCCATGGGGTGGATCTCCCACATCCTACGGTGTGGAACTGCTGAGCCAATTTAGCTGCACTTCTTTTACTCAAGCTGACATAGCCAATCAACCGTTACAGATATTTACAATCAGAGGAAAGCAAGAGAGGTAGTTCTTCCGTCTCTAAATGGCCATTCATCATTAAACTGTCATCTTGCCAGAATCAGAATCTTAATTCACTTTCCCAATGCAATTTCCCTATAGTTTTCATTTTCCAATGTTTTTGTTATATCATTATGCAAATATAATCTATGTTCATTGTGTTTGTACTTATTGAATTTATCAGAAGCTGTCCAGAAAGATTTTCTGTTTTGTTAACCATATCCACTGTTTTGTTCCCAGAGTTTTCATCGGTATTTTCAATCTGTGAAAGAAGAAAAGCAAGAAATGGGAACAATTTCATGAATTCCAAATATTCTATAATTGTTTCAGTGAAATACTCAACAGCCATCCACAGGTGCTTCCAGCATAGTCCAATCTCAGGGCAGGGCCAGGTTAATGCAATTGGTTAGAATGTGACACTAATCATTTCTATATTTCCCACATGAGTCAGCTGGCTTAGAAGAGAACAAAAATGTCTGCAGTGTCAATCTGAACTTCTGAGACTGGCAATCTGGAAAATCTATGCCTTTAATTATTGAGATTTGGGGATTTTCCAGAGCGTTCTCAATTACCTACTTCTATTTTTATTAGCACCAATATTCTTTCTGTTCTTCTTGGTAAACCAGTCTGCAACATCCAAAACACTTCCCAGGATAAGAAAATTACAATTTTACCATACTTTACTGAGTACTGATTTGCTGCCACCTGCTGGGAGGCACAAGTGGGTTTCCATGTGCTTACAAGGTGAAGATGATGACCTTAGCAGTTGTAAAACTTTCCCTATCTCATAAAATTAAACATACTACAGGTACTCTGGATCTGGAAAGTCAATAATGTTAGAATAAGTGAAATGCCTATGAGAAAAGCTGATCTGTAAATAAAGACAGCATTGTTTTCGAGCTAATAGAAAATAGATGGCAACTCTGAATTTCTTAGTGATTTACAATAAAGTTCCTTAAAGTGGTGAGCTAAAGTACTGATCAAGTATTCATTTAGAGGTCAGAAGTAATGAACCACTTAACTAAGGTTAGCACAGAAACTTAAGTGCAAAAAATTCCTGCATGAACTAATACTTGAAGTATTACTAAATGATTACTAACGAAGTAATACTAAATCTAACGAAAATAATGATGACCATGGGAGGCAGAATTACAGCCCCTCAAGGACCTCCGTGCTCATTCTTACTGTCCAGAGCATGGGGCCAGGACCCCACAGCAGAACCATGAACCACAGAGAATATGCCTTCACAGTGACATTTCATGGAGATTGCTAGGTTGGACTGGAAAACTGGGAGCAGTAACTTTTTTCCACTTTCCCCCCACTGCCTCAAAATGACTGTAACTGTCATCCTCTGCCTGATTTAGCATTGTATTTTGGAAGCAGAGAACTCATTTTCCACTTTTCCAGGTCTACATAGAAAATGATACGGTCCCAGCACGGATTACACTCAGCCTGTCCTATCCCAATTAAGATTTAGACGTAATTCACGATCCAACTGTGGCTACATCACTAACCCCATCTCCTACCACACTCTCTCTTGCCTGTAAGATATGCTCCAGCTCTTTAACACTAACCTGCCCTCACCTAGGAGCCCTGGCGCTTGCGGCCCCACTTCTTACAGAATGCGCTTTCCTGGACACTCATACCTCGCTCCCTTCCTTCAGGTGGTTGCTCAAATACCACCTTCCCAGAGACCTTTGTTCACTCTGTAGAGTTGATGTCCACTCTTAGCTGGCGCGCCCTACCCCTTAAATTCTAACTTATTATTCTACATAGCACTTCTATCATTTATTTGCTTGCTTGCTTCTAACAAGTGTAAGCTCTGTGTGGGCAGGGACTTAATCTGTATGGGAGACAAATCTACCTCTAGCATCTAGTTCTGCAGGCCTATATCCCAAAATTGTGTCCGTCTACTGAACGTGAATCCGTGGTCTTTTTGGTCACGATCCCCTAAACACAGTGTTTACACAGAATTTACACTGTGTCAGGGATGACGCAAAGTAGACAAGCATATGTGCAAGTACATGCAAATATCATGCTATCTCACATAAAGGACTTGAGTGCGGTCAGACTTTGGTATCTTTAGGGGGGTCCCGGCACATAATAGGCATCCAATAAATACTTGCTGAGATGAAGAAACACTAAAAAGTGTAAGATACTGACCGATTATAAGAATTCATTAACATTAAACTTCGACTGCAACATATGCAGTGCTGAGCAGTGACCATCAGAAGACGCCAGAGAAGGCCAGTAATATTCTTTACCTGTTCTATACTCAGAATCAAATGAAACCTACATGCACACAATTGTATAAATCACAAGTGAGGACTGAGGTTCCAAACACTCATTTCAATCCCCACTTATGACCATTTCTACCTGTCATCATTTGACTACTGTTTCTGGACAGTATCTTTACATTATAGTAATCATGCAGGATATGAATGCATTTTCTCTACAAATCCTAGAGTAGTATGGAACCGGTTCACTACCGATTACATCATCTAATAGATGAAAAATGAAACACCTCGGTTACCATTCCGCCCCGCAGTGAGGTAGCAAGCACCTGTGTTCGTTTTCCCTCTCCATTCCAGCAAGAGCCTTTCCCCCTCGGGTGACTCCCAGGGCACCGCTGCGGCGGGGAGTGCAGGTGCTCGCGTTGGGTGAGGGAAATACTTATCAACGTGAAAGGGTGAATGTCAAAAGAAAAAAAAACCTGTCTCTCAATCATTCAAAACCACGCCATGTTTTCAAAACACCGTAATTCGGCAGTTGAGCCACCTTTATTCCAACAGGCTGCACGCTGTAGCGGGAGGCCCTTCCGCCAGTTGGCCCAGCGTGACGTGTGCCGCCTCGCCACCCCGGAGTTTGAGCTCCCGGGAGCGGGAGCGGGGCGGGGGACTCGGCCGCGGCGGCAGCGGGGCACGCGCGTCCCCCGGGAGAGCGGGGGCGGAGGCCCACAGTGGGCCGCGACCGGAGCCGAAGCTGCCCGGGCGGCGCGGACGCACACACTCGGCCCGCACCCTCCGAGGAAGGTCGCCGCGGCCCCGCGCCCTGGCACCGGCCGCCGCACGCCGGAACTCCGCGGCCACGTCACCACCACCTCGCCCCGCCCTGGGGCCTCAAACGCGGCTCGGCTGCCACCTTCCGTCGGCCCTCGCGGTGCGCGTGCGCGTCAGAGCGCGCCGGAAGGGGCGGGGCGGGCCCGCCGGAAGGGGCGGGCGGCGCTTCCGCGGCCCGGGAGGGTGAGTGTGGGGCGGGGGCGCGCGCGCGGCTCGAGTCGGGGCTGGAGCGTCCCGGGGTGCGCGCCGGGGGTCAGCCTGGGCGTCGGGGGCGCCCCCTGGAGGCTCAGGGGAAGGGAGGCCGAGGAGAGTGTTAGGGCTCTGGAGGATGTTGTGGGTCGAGGTGTGTGTGGGCAGGCGGGCGGGCGGGCATCGGCACTTGGACTCCAGAGGAAAGTTCTTTGTTTATTTTTTCATATGAAAGAAAGGCCTTGTAAGCGTCTTTAAATTCCCTTCATCTTGGGCAGGTCTGTGACCTTGCCTTCCTTCCACAAGGAAGTGAGCTTAGGTGTGACCAATGTCACCGCCACATTTGTCCGATGGTTAACCGGGGGCCAAGTGGAAGCAGGGTACAGGCGCTTGCCAGAGTGAAAGGAACTCTCTTTGGAGCGTGCGGAGGGATAAACCCGGACTGTGAGGGCGGAGTCCCCCTAAGACTTCCCAGCAGTGAGTCCTGTCTCACGGGGTGTCCGGGCAGGGTGGACCTCCCAGCATCTCATTGGAAAGTGAGATGAGAGCTACAATAGGATACATTTTCTTTTATCTTTCTTAAGAGTTGTATTCCATGCAGTTTTGGAAAATAGAAATAACACACTAGCAAAACTTTTCCAAGTTGGTGGAAAACCAACGATTTCTAGACCTGAAAGATTTTGGGGTTGTCTACAATGTCCAGAGATATTTGTATCGCACTGCGAAGGCTTTTGCGTTGAGCTGTAGCACCCCCCCCCCTTTTTTTTTAATTTTAAGAAAGGGTTTCCCTAAATTACCCAGTTACCCAGTTGCTCTCGAATTTGTGATCCTGCCTCCCTCCTCCTGCTGGAGTGTTGCGATTACAGGCATATTCCCCCATACCTGGTTGGCCAGGTTATTTTTTTATATAGTAAATGTTACTGTTTTGCATTCAGGGAAATAGGATTTCTTTTTAAAGATAGCCCTTCTGAGGGTTATATACTATTAGAAAAGAGGAAAGACAAACACAATACCTATGAAAAGCTACATAACCATAAGAAATGTAAATGACTGAGAAATTTGAGAATGTAAAAAAAACCCAAAAACATATATTTGCAAAGGAAAGAGCCGGTGAGTGCTTGAAACTTGGTGCTCAACTGATTTTTGCCTTGTGAGAGTTTGAATCTTTCTTACAAAGATCTGGTTTTCTGCAACATGTCAAAAAACTATTTTATGCAGTTTTATTTTGTAATGTAATTGACTAGCATTTCAGTTAGCATCCTGTGTGAATAGGTGTATCTTTTTGTGATCCTCACAGATTATCACATAAATCAGTAGTCAGAAATAATTTGGATTTAGAGGATTGAAAAAATCCTGAAGAGTAGGATTATCAAAAAAGACTCACAAAACAGAAATTTAAACTAAGTAGGATAGGAATGTTGTCTTGGAGGAGAGGAATACAATAGATGAATAATATCTGTTGGAATTGAGAAAGTAATCCCCGGATTCGGCAGATAAGTACACGTTCCTAGAAGAGGCTTGGAAAAGTGAGCACAAGAGGATTGTTTTGGAGAAACTCTATATTGCCAGATAAAGAAAGAAGTCTAAAAAAAAAAAGGAAAGAAGTCTAGACTTTGTTCATAGGACAGAGGTTGTGGATCATAGGTCAGAAGGCTTACACAAGCATTATTGGGCCACAGTTAATTTCCACAATTTCTGAGGAGGTCTGAGATAAGGGCCTGAGAATTTATGATTCATGTCAGTTTTCAGGTGTTGATGGTGTGGAGATGACACTTTGAGAACTGTCCTAGAGTATGGGCAATTATGAAGGAATTAGAGGAGAATAAAGACACCATATTCAAATTTCAAGCTGAATCCTACTGTGAAGTCCAAGAGGAGAACTGGGGAAGAACAGGAAAAGAGGAATGTTCCTTAAAGTGAATTGCAGCTCCTTAATGCCAGGTCTTGTTCCAGCCTTACTCAGGCACACGGTCATTCATACTCACTGTAACTTTTCTGTCATTCTGAATGTTTTCATTTTGCACATGAAGAAACTGTGAGAATATGAGAGATTGTCCAGGATCATGGCTAGTCTCAGAGTTCCTTAAGGCTGTGCAGATTTGAACTAGGGTGGTAGTAGTGAAAATGAATTAGAACATTTAATGGGGACAGAACATAGGGAAATGGAAAACGTCCCTTACAAATTGAAACCTAAAAATAGAATTGGGAAACCTAAAGCTTGTTGGAAACACCATGAAAGGTGAAGTGCACAGAGAACTTTAGCGAATCTGTGTATGAATTGAGTATCTGTTCTGTATTACTTTTATGTAATGATGACTATTTAAAAGTTGCTTATTTTAAAAATTATCTTATTCTATAAAAACTTCCTGAAAGTGTTTGGAAAGGAGACAGGAAAGCCTTTTACGGGAGTAGTGGGAGATGGTGAACAGATCCGTGGCATCTGACAGCTTATCTTCAAATCAAAAGTGATTAGCATTGAGAAATGGAAACCCATGCATTAGCACTGAGTTGCCTGTATGAATTGTGCTGCACTGCAGATGCTGACCTAATGTATTGATTTTGGAAATCTTCTATGCTTTTTTCTTGCCAGAGTGGTTATTGAAATTGAGAATATTCATTGGATCAATTTCAAGACAAATATCCCAAGTCAGACTGGCTGCTGTTGAGCAAATTCTTAATGAAGAAAAACATCCATATATTGAAATCAAGATTTAAAAAGAACATTCCTAGCTAAGCATTTATGGTAAAATCTAGAAAATATGTGTTTTCAAAAAAAAAAGAAATCAGTGTAATGGCATTGCAGAATCATTTGAAATTATAGCAGATGTCCATTTCTCTGAGCAATAAAATGTTCTGTGGCTACAAAGATAAGTCATAGTTTAGGGAAGACTGCCAGCTTTTAAAATGACCCCAGTGCAAAGCGTTGAGCAGAGTAAAAGAAAAATGTGGATAGTACATGATGATAAGAGATGGGGAGAGGGGAGGAAATGGAGAAAGGAAGCCAGGGGAACTGTGTCAAGGAGATGTTTGAGTTGGTTCTTGAAGGCTGAGATGATGAAGGGAGAGAAGGACATTCCAGTTAGAACATGGACGACAGCCATGTTGTGTGAGAATGCAGCTTTTTCTGAGAGCAGTGTGCAGATGAGGATGGGATAGCAGTGTGGCAGAAGTGGAAGAGGAGGAAGAAGCAGCTAGGTGAACAAAGCAGTCAAAGACAAGTACGTAGGTAAGGGCTGAGCTGGATGGATTGTAAATTCCACATCAGGAGTCCAGCTTGACCCGCATGGCGGTGCAGTCCAAGCCTTAGCACAGTGTCCTGCGTGCTATGAGTTCTTCATAAATATTTACTGAATGAATGAATGGCTGAATCCCAGAAGAATTTTTTTCTTTTCATGTAAGGTAGAGGGAACCTCTTACATGTTTTAAGCAGGGAGTAATAATAGGATCATGAGGAGAAGTGGCAGTGTAGCAAATGAGTCAGTGATCAGAAAGATGAATATATTCGATTGGAGTTTCTCAGGCTCATGATTGTACCTGTTGGTAAGTTGGAATCTTCATTTTAAAAATAGAGGAATGGGGAGATAGCTGGGCAGTCTAAGTGCCTGCCTGGCAAGTACAAGGACCCAGGTTCAATCCCTAGTACCACATACTGTGCCAGCCAGGAACCCCAGGTGCCATGTGCCAGCCACCAAAACTGGGCGTAGTGGTGCATGCCTATAATCCCAGTGCTGGGGAGGCTGAGACAGGAGGATCACTACGAGTCTCTGCTGCATAGTGAGGCCCTGCACCAAATGAATAAAAGATTTTTAAAAATTTTAAATAGAAAAAATATTATATATGACATGCAATAGGATAAAGTGTTGTTGGTGAGACTTAGGTCAGTTAATGTGTGTGTTGATTGATATAAACATATTTTTTCCTATAGAATGCTTGAAACCCCTATAGTGGGAGAAATGTGGGAGTGTGTGTGAAGGAGGAATGGATATAAAAGATATTATTGAGAAAGACAAATGAGAATCTTAAATTACTGTCCATGTAATGGATATTTACATCAAAATGCTACTGTCCATGGAAACCTTTTTGGAGAGGCAGCTGTGGTGGTCAGCATTCTGTTATTGTAACAAAATGCCTAAGATGACACCTTAAAAAGGTTTAGTCTGACTCATAATTTTGGAGGCTTCAGTACATGGCTGGTTGCCTCGTTGTTTTGGCTCTGTGTTGGCAGAGTATATCATGGCAGGAAAGCCACCCCCTTCATGGAATGGCCAGGAATAAAAGGAGATGTATGGGCTATAGTCCTTGAAACCCCTTCAGGGAACACCCCCACTTACCTGACTTCCTCCCACTGGGCCCCACCTCTTAAAGGTTCCATCACCTTCCCTGTAGCTTCCTGGGCTGGGGATTATCTTTAACACATGCCCCCTTGAGGACATTTAAGAGCTAGAGCTTTGGAGGACATGTAAGGAGAAGATGCACTTCACCAGCCCATGTCAGTATTTTTGCCTACTTCAAAGTCTTCATTATATACTAATAAACTGACGTTCTGGTTTGTTAGCCATGGCAGTGCTTTGAAGTATCTTGCTGAATATTCTAAATGCTGCAGAATCTCTCATCTATCTTCATAGTGCTTAGCTTATAAAGTGTAGGATGAGACCATACTCTGAGGAATCATGAAAGTAAATTGAAAGTTTGATTTGACTATTGGCCAAGTTCTTTGATTTCTTTCCATCAGAAAGCCAGAGGATGCTTAATTACATGAGTATGTCCTTGTCAAGACAGTTTTGTAAATAAGGTTTGCAAATATTTTTCTCTTCTGCCTCTGACATGCACATAAGGGTAAAGGTTGCTCATAAGCCTGAGTTGGACTGCTTAAAAATTTATGGGCTCCTTTAAAGTCAGTTCAGTTGGATACATTAATGGAGTTGAGTATATTATGAATTTAGTTACCAGGTGTGAATTTTCTGTGGCATGAATAGCACTTTAAAATGTTTAAAAGTTGGTCTGTTCTGTCACTTAACACATTATTGGTATTTTTAACCATAATATGAGTATACTACTGATATTTCCTACTCTTGAGGTTTACACCGGAAATATAAATTAATTTTTTATTTTGCCCTAAGCAAAATAATTAATTCAAGTGAATAGCCCTAATTGTATCCCATTCAAATGTAAAGTGTTATTTTTCCCTAAAGTTAATACCACATAGATCTGAGTTTATGAAGTCTAGTTTCTCCCAGGTTATTCCTGTAGTTATGAGGTCTTGATCAATCCGCCTGGCACCAGTGAGCCGCCTCATCTGTAAAATAGGATCTCCTTCACCGTGCAATAGTTGTTTGGATCGGCTGAGGTGCATGCACAGTACCTCATGCGTAACAAATAGCAAAAGATAACAGCTTCTATTTGCAGTTTTCATACACTTAGAAAATCAGGAAGCATTTTGATTTTGAAAGTGTTGAGGGACCAGGGAGATGGCTCAGTGGAATAAGCGCTTCCCTGGCAAGCGCAAGGGCCTGAGTT
>NDGM011147513.1:0-11738 GCA_002564305.1 Octomys mimax | reverse complement strand
TTGGAAGGCTAGGGCCAAAATGTTGGCTTTCCTTGCGGCCCTCCTTTTTCTCTAATTTTTGATATGCAAACTTAGGTTGTTAACCCTCCAGAAAAGAAGCTTATTGTTATTACCATACAGCCTAGGCTGTTGAGCTTAGCCTATCTGTCTGAATATCAAACATCTTAGGCATAACTTGGAACAGGTATTTTTCATCAAGTATGGATATTATTTTGCATACTTCTAATCTGGAATCCCAACACATACCTGGGATTTCTTTCCACATAAACTCCCTAACTATCATGTTCATTTTAACAGCATCTTGGTATTTCATTGTGTGATGTAGTTGTTTCACATGTGTTACATCTGTTCTTATACATGTATGTATGCGTTATTCTCCTTTCTGTGGGCAGTGATAACATGTCACTTAATACATCTGTATGAAACTAGAATACTAGTTTCTCAGCTGACATACCTATAAAAAATTCTCAAATGAGCATTGTAAGAAAGACAACCTTGTAAAGTTATACTATTTGCTACAGTTTATTGCAATATTTACAATATATTATGTATAAATTATTTTCTCTTTGTTTAAAATTATCTTTAATTTTTATGGAGAAGGACTTGAGAGGAATATAGTTTTCTGAATGAAAGGACAATAGAGTCAGGCCAGCCAAATGCCTCAGCGGATTAAAGCACCTTCAAGCAGGTGCAGGAGCAAGGGGTTCAATCTCTGGGCCTTCTCTGTTGGCCCCGCTCCCTGGGTGCGCTGAAATGGGGATTGAGACTGGGAGTGGTGGTGTGCCTTTAATCCCAGCTCTTGGGAGGTTGAAAACAAGTGGGCAACTACAAGTCTGATCTACTAGTGAGACCCTGAATTCCTGTAGACCCTTCCCTAAAATACAAAAAAAAAAAAAAAGGACAATAGTCTTTGAAAACATTTTAAATTCACCTGCATACTGTATCAAATTCAACGCATATTTTTCTCCTAGAGAAAGGTTTATAGACACTTTTAAGATTCTTTGGAGTTTATCAGTGCATGCTGTCCTTGAGGACATGGTGACACACCTATAATTCCAGCATGCGGAGGCTGAAGCAGGAGAATGACTGGTAGCTTGAGGCCAGCCTGGCAACATAGTGAGAAGTGAGACACTGTCCTAAAAAAACCAAAAAATTCTGATTTAAAAATTGTTCCGAGTTTTGGTTTACAGACACTTTTAAATTATTTTTTTTCTTAATATTACTCTAAATATTTTCCAGCTATTATCTTCATACCAATAATTCATAACTTTATTTAAATTAAATTCATATTCCATTAATTTGAAGGCTAATGAAAATAAATATCTTCTATTTATATGCTTCACTTAACAATCAATCTTTCCATAAAGAATTAAATACTACCAATGCTACATAAAATATTTTAATGTCTCTTTCAAATTCCAAAGGGATGTGATAGTCCATTCCTTGATATTGTATTAAACTCTCCCCCAGTCAAGTCCAGTTAGCTGCTGTAAGTCAAATTCAGGGAGATGCTACTCTTCTTTGCTGCCCGGGTATGTGCACACTTCTGTGCTTCAGGTCCACCAAATTCTGGTGAGTCGCTTCTCACCTGTTTCTCATGAGACCAGTAAGATTATAGATTTCATCATGTACATTTTCACAATCTAATTTTCTTTTGATAAATTTTTATCTGTTGAATTAAACAGAATAATAGTTTACATCTTTTTTTCCCTCTGTGTGTGAAATAAGGCAGTTTGACAACATTGGAAAGAATGAGAAAGCACATTTTCACTGAGCGTCAGGCGACCTCTGAGAACAGTAGCTAATAATCAAATAGGCACCTTCAGATGGTAGAGAGTACTAAATATCATCAATATTCCTCAGTGAATAAACGTAAGTCGAGAGAAGTTTTCTTCATCAGACTAATGTGTGAAGTTGGAGCTCTCAGTATTTCTTTTCTCTCAAAGACTTTGACTCTCAATATTTCTGAAATTAATAAGTAATTGTCTGATTTGTACAAATAGTCTCCACATATTAATTGCTCATGCAACTCAGTTCAATTGAAAGTGAATTAGCTGCATTTTCTAGAGAAGGCAACTGAAGCTATGGTGGAACACATGGCATATCCGAGCTTGAAAACTGTGCGGGTAGAATAGGACAGGAATGTCACTCACTGGATCCAAAGAATACTCTTCTTCCTGTTATGCCACAGTGCTCTAACTGAAAGAATACAGAGGTGACTGTGTTTGCGGGTGGGTGGGTCATTCAAAGTCCTTGCACACAGGCCTGCTCTCTTGGCAATAGAAAGCAACGTGCTGAGTCCTCCCAGGGACAGATGGATCTGATGACAGCAGTCCTGCAGAAAGGCTTTTTATTAATAGCTTTTATTTTTAGACCAGCATATGCTATTCTTGTCTAAATGTTTGATCATTTTGGAAACTTACTATTTTATTTCTTGTAATATCTTGTTGAACAAAAATTCTGCTAAATTATCTTTTGCTGTATTAAAGATCACAATGGTACAGTGGCCTCTGAGGGCCCTAGATCCAAGAGTGTGTGTACATCAATGTTCATGTTCTTAAAGCTAGAATAGAAATCACAATTTACAATAGAAGATGCAGAAACAGAAAAAAATCTATAAATATGAGCTATTTTTAAAAAGTTTAAATATGTAAACATATCACTGGAATGTACGTAAAATTAGGTTTCATGAGTCCAATGCAAAATACTTTAATGTACTTTGAGCACAAAATGCTTCATTTCTTTCACTTATCTTAATAATTTCAGGATTTTTTAAAATAGTTATGGCAGGTAAAAAAACATGCTGTATTAACTCCTCATAATTGTTCATGATACTTCACAGTAACCCAAGGAGTAAAATTTCCAGATCATTGGAAATACAATAGTTAAAAAACATGCAGCAAAATGAAGTTTAAATGACTATAGTTGATCATTTCAGCCTCTGTATCTTGTCTAAGCTTTTATTTGTCTTATTTTGAGTACTTCTTTATTTTCCCAAGTTTAATTGCAGAATGGCCCAGTTCTTATTTTAAAATACATCAAAGAGGTTATTATTCAGTGAGCTAGTTTCTAATTCTAGTTCTTATTCTAATTAACTATTATCTTTTACAAATCCCTTTTGCTCTTTTATATAATTTGGGAGTTTAAACAGATGAATCTATTGTATTCCATTTTGTATATTCTATAAATATATGAACCTAAATATAATTGTCATTAACATCTAGAAAAATTATATTTTGCCCATAACTATCAATGCAGTTTTTAAACTGTGAAATTCATGCAAGCCAAATATTTTATTGTGTAAATTTCCATTTTCTCTAAAATACTTACTAGTAATTTCTGATGAATAATCATACAGAACTTATTTATCCAACTTGTTAAGTATTCAAAAGATTCAAAAAATGTTCCCTACAAACAACAACACAGATAAAGAAACAATATCATTGCCATCAGAGAGCCCTATCTTGGGGGCCTTACAATCCCTTATTCCATAATAATGAGTTGAAAAACAAATCTCCATTAAATTAAATATTAAACATTAACAAAGTAAATATTTTTAAATGTAGAAGGAGGAAGGATGCACAGGGACTAGGATTTGATTCCGGGCACTATATGCCACACTGGCTCATTAGTCCAGTTGTTTATATTAGAATGTTTTCACGCTGAGGTTTTTAATACAAAATAATACAACACAACTACATAAAAACTAAGCAAAAAGAAAGACACAGAAGAAGAAACAATATTTCAATTAAGATGATAACCTATAAAGACACATCTGATGCTGTCATGAAGATTGGACCCTAAACTGCCTGCTTGTTGTGACTCTGAAAACATGAACATTTAATGCTGAAGTCAAAAGGAAAAAGCTTGAGAGCGGGCAGTGCAGCTACACAATGAAAGGTTTCCTTAGCATGTGCAGGGCAGGAGTTCAGCCAGCAGTACAAGAGAACAGAGGCCTGAAGAACTACCAGATTGAAACTGCAACTTCCTTGATAATGTTGAATGCTCAATTTGTGTGCCTCTTTTTGGGAAAGTAGAAATAATATATAATGATGTGTACAAAGGACAGTCTATAAAGGCACATTTGTTACTACTACTACTACTAGTACTAGTACTTATGGTACTAGAAACTGAATACAGGACCTTTGCACTGAGCTACATCCTTACCCTACTTAATGCTGTATTTGGAAACGAGATCTTGTTTCTGAGCTGCCCAGGCTGGGCTTGAATTTGTTATTTTCTTGCCTCAACTCTCAGAGTGTTGGGGTTACAGGTATGTTCGCCACATCTGGCCAGGTACATTTATTCTGTCTTTTATTTTTTTAAATTTTTATTTGTGTGTGTGTATATGTGTGCACGCGTGCGTGTGTGCGCGTGTGTGGCCAGATCAGCCCACCAGGGGGCAGGGCTAGCTGGCATGTGGTGCTGGGGTATTGAACCGCGGTCCCTGTGCTTGGCTAAGCTTGTTCCAAGTAGGTGCTTTAGACCACTGAGCCATCTCACCAGCCCCTATTCTGTCTTTAATGATTGCAGCATTCTGACACAATGGAATCAAGTAATTTTCAGTTAATTATAATGAAATATATATAGTTCCATTAGAAGCAATGTGAATTTAGTGCTTGCTACTACTTGACAAAAACTGCTTGTCATAGAAGCAGCTACGAAAGCATCTGGTCTCCACAGTGAGGTGCACATGCTCCAAAGACTCATAGTGCAGTGACATAAGCACAAAGGTACAAAAGCAAACACATATACACAAACTGTAAAACAATTCGCCAATAGCATATAGCAAAATGAGGTATAAATATATGGAAACAAACATAATGTGAAGTGAAATACTGTTTCTAAAATTTTATATACGAACTAGGGAGATGGCTCAGAGGAATAAGGGCTTCCTTGCAAGCACAAGGGCCTGAGTTTAATCCCCGGTTCTGAAAAAAAAGAAAAATTACTTATAGTGTACTCAATGGAGGTTGGAAGTCACTAATACAATAATTGCTAACTTTTAAAATTATCTATTGCACTGCATGAGTTGTTCTATACATGTTTTTCTATATATGTTCTTGTTCTGGTGAGATTTTTTGGGTAGGTTCTAAAAGTTTGTACACTTCTGTTAACTTATCTGACTAAGTAACTATTGGAATGTCGTATATCAAAATGTATTACTGAATTGTATTATCTATGGAATATATGCATTTGTAATTCTAATGATTTTGTATTTAAGACAGAGTGTACAGGGTCTACAGGGTCTCACTACTAGATCAGATTGGTAGTCATCCTCCTGTTTACAGCCTCCCAAGAGCTGGGATTACAGGTGCACACCACCATGCCCAGTCTCAATTGCCAGCTCAGCATGCCCACGGGGCAGGGCCAGCACAGCAGGCCCAGGGATAGAACTCCTGGCCTCAGCATCTGCCTAAGCAGGTGCTTTAATCTGCTGAGCTATTTGGCTGGCCCTGTAATTCTAATGTTAAGAAATCCTAGCCTCACTTCAACTAGGAAATGAGCTCTGGATTGAATTCACAGTAAATACTGACAAAATTTGTAATAAGTAAGTTTTGATATTCTTTTTCTTCTTTGTATTAATGGTAGGTGGAATATTCTTTTCTGTATAGAACCAAGTAAATTACCTTAGTTTCTCTATAATTTATAATCATCAATATAATAAGAGTATCTCAGTGTATAGTAAGTATACATAATTTGTATAAAGAAATAGTATAGACACTTTGAATTTTGAGGAGCTACTGAAGCTAAGTAGATATAAAAACACTCACCCATTCCTCCAGCTGGTAACACCACTCTGCTGAGGGCTCAGTTTCTGCCTGAGGATTTGGGGTGGTAGGGCATGCTCAGTTTTTGATAAGTGCACCAGGCATGTATCTTCTGCAAGAACATGTGCTATTCTTTAGTGAACTCTTTCCTTGTTTCTGTGTACTTATTTCTTTATCCTTTTTCATTATTTAAATGTCAACATCTATGTGAGGATTTCTGGCCTCCCATATCTAAAGCCAGTGAAGTATTGCATAGTTTCTGGTTTTATTTTCCTCTTTACCATTGTATTTGTTACTGTGGAGCATATTAATTATTTCACTTTGCTTTATGTTTATTTTCTCTCCTTTCTTCCTAAATATAAGCTCTAATTTAGAAGTAATATCCCTTTGATTTTGTCATGCCTTGGGTCAGCACCTGTAATGTCAAATAACACAAAAAAGTCAAGTAAGTATGCATTAAAAATAAATACACACTGAATGAATAATAAAAATCAATTAATTTTTCATGTTTTCAGCATGAAGGAAGCTGTCAGTTTAGAAGATATTTAAAGCATAACTATCATTTGATTAAAAAGGAGACTTTGTAATAATTTGGACAAATTGTTTAACATACATATATAAATAAGTGAATACAATAGGAAGATAAAGAATCAGAGATTCACACAGAAAGTGTCTGTGTCTTCATTTTGAATACAATGGTTTTGCACGGATTGGATTTATACTCCTTTCTGACACAACCATAAAACAGGCAAAAGACATGAAATAGTGGTTTTCAAAACAGTGGACATTAAGCAGTAAAATGTAGTGATCGCTGGAAAACAGGAAGTAAATGAAGTTAAATCCTATAGTTATGGTGTAGCTAATGCCCATTCTAAGCTCAGGAGACACTGAGTTTAGGAGACAAGATTAGCAGCCCAGAATGACAAAGGAAGTTGAGTGGACAGTGAGAAGCACAGAACAGGTGTGAATGGAGAGAATGGAGATCAGCAGAATAAAGCCTCCTAGAATCCTCTGAGTACTCATCAGCACAGGTGGATGGATCTGAATGGGGAAATAGGAATATAAATTCTCACTGAAAGAAAAAATGTTAGAACTGCAAATCGAAGTGGAAAATCCCAAAATTAGAGCAGGCAACCTCATTCTCTTTTTCAATAAGGGTAAGATTGGACTGAAATTAACTATGTTGTCTCAGCTGATATCTACAAAGCACTACACTGAACAACATTACTCATTATTTCTAATAAAATCTATTAACTTCTTTCTATGTGCTCAGAAAATCTTAGGGACAATAGTAGCATTAGTTCTCAGAAAAGAGAAAGCATATTATATCCTTATACCAAAAATATAATGATATAATTCCGCTTGAAGATAGTTTACAATAAATTAAAGACACATTCTATAAATGTGCAAGCAGCAAGTGATTGAACAGACATGTGGTCTTGGTGCACGTGTTAATTTTGTTCACTATAATAATGGGTTTAAAAATGGATACATATCTCAAAATCTGTATCACATTGTACAGTTGCCTTATTTATAGTTTTTGTGTTTTGTTAAATCTCAAGAAGGCTTTCAAAATTGCATCAGTTTTAAACTTAACATGTTTATTGAAACAAAACTTTTTATGTGAATATTTATTTTTGTTATAGGGTTATCATCGGCAGAGCTCCATCTTGTACATTTTGGGCTCTGAATAAATCGTTACACCTAAAGACATGTCAACTGACTAGACTGTAGATATTTTTGCTTCAAATACAATTTTCTAGACTTATTCCCAAGGGCTTTTAAAAGGAGAGTGATTTATGCTGTGAATGAATGTGGAATTTATAAACTCTCGGGCGTTAAACTAAAATAAAATGGAATACAATAGGTCAACTTTTTGTTCCATGTGACAGAAAGGTAGATTTAGGAACTTGTCCATAGAATATCTTTATTAAATAACATTGCATTTGCAGAGGAGAATTATTTACTTATCTGTTTCACAGAGAAATTTGTACTTAGTAACAACCACCTAATTAACATATATACATACAAATATATTCATATATATATATATTCAATTTCCAATATTAACATTGTGTATGTGGTTTGCTTTCATAACTACACACAGTCATAGATTTGCACATGAACATATTTAATTGTGTGAAGAAATGAGAAATAAGGTGTTTGTCCCAGGCTGGGTCTGTCATCTCTCTCAGCTGAAACTGAGAAATGGACAATAATGGTGATAGTGTGGTACAGTGAGCCACTTTCTGTCAGCTCGAGGATTGTGGTCCACTGATGATTTATAGCTGAGTTCCCCTTATGGCATTACTCTGAGCCAAACAGAAGCCACCTTTCCCAAGGTTGTGCCTTCTGGGGTAACACACATCAAAGGTCCTACGGCAGTTGTTAGAGCATGTCAGCGTCCTTGGATGTATGCAAATGAGTACATTTGCTTACCACTTCTCTTTGAAATGCTGCAGTGTTTGGTTTGTGATCTGAAGCTTTTGACTCAGGTACTTATTTTGAGGGTTGTCCCAGCTTTAGAATTTATGCAGCTATGAAAGCTAGTATTTCAGCTGTGTCACACCTAAGTCTTTTCCTCTAACTCATCACCTTTCACTCACCTCTGACAGATACTGATAGTGAGATTACTACCTGATAAGTTTTCTGTAGGCAAAATTTCCTCCTGTATTCTTAACACACTAAAAAAAAAAAAAAAAAAAACAACCCCAAACAACAACAAAAAACTTCCTTTTTTGTCTTCAGTTGTACTTAATGCTCTCTGCCTTTTAATGATTATAATTTAATTTTTAAATGATATTTTAAAATTTACTTTATGACTCTATTACACTTAGTATTTCAGTAAGTTTTCAATTTCTCTTTTGTTCGACAAATTTACCATTTCTGATATGCACAATCATTAATTAACCCAAGAAACAGGTGAAGGCAAGCCTCTGAAGATTCAGATCTTGTTTTTGTTCCTAAGATAATGCTGCCAGTGACGTAATTTTGTAAATGCTAACTGTTCTCAATGTGTTTAATCCATCCTGGAATACTGATTTTATGAGAATAGTCTTAGTACATTATTTCAGATTGTGCTGTTATAAGGTGAATTGAATATTTGTAGACCTCAAAATCCTATGTTGAAATTATAAGAGCCTCTCTCATATAATGGTATTAAGAGATAGAATCTTGGGAACGAATTAGGTCATCAGCATAAAGTCCTCATGAATCAAATTTACTCCTTTGTTGAGGATACAAAAAGAAGTTGGCTTTCTGCAGATAGGGAAGAATGCCTTCATTTTGGATTTTCGAATTTCCAGAATGGTGGGAGATAAATGTTTATTTTTATTACTTTTCTATGGCAAACTCTTACTATAGCCTCAACTGAACAATAGATAGAGACTATTCTGACTGAAATTTGGTTCCAGGTAGCTGTGTCCTGATACCTTAAGCAAATCATGGCTTCAGCACTTCCTGGTAATCTGGTCACTTTCCCACCCTAACCTAACTTTGCCCTTACTTCATTTTGATCATAGTTGAATAGATTAAATGAATATCAGCTATCTTTTATGCAATACTTCTTGATGTTGATTGGTAATAAAAAGGTTTGAGTATATCTCTTTTAAGGTACTGCAAAAAGGCAAACATCTTTTATTTTTATTTTTTATCTCCTTCATTTTTGTGTATTTGGTACAGGGTCTCACTATGCAGCTCAGACTCCTAGTGATCCTCCTGTTTTTAGCTTCCCCACTGCTGGGATTACAGGTGTGTGCCACCATGCTTGGACTCAGTTGCTGGCTCAGTGTGCCCCATGGGTGGGACCTGGGGATTGAGCCATGGTCCCTATGCTTGCCAAAGCAGGTGCTTATTCTGCTGAGCTATCTCACCCACCTGAAAACATCTTTTATTAGCAACTTTTAAAGATACAAATGAAGAAAATAAACACTATATACAGAAATTGCTACCATAATTCTAAGTACAGATTATACAATAGCCATTTTTTTCTAGTTCTTCCTTTTTTAGTTAAAAAAGAAAGATAATAAAAAAGTACAGAATTTTAAAACAAGATAATAAGAAATTAACAATGGTTAATATAGTGCATATTTTTATTTTCAAAGTAAGTGCTTAGATTACAAGATATATGTATATAAAAGTGATCAAATAATACTAAGCAGAAAATGTTCTTTTTATGAACTAACAGAAATCAGTAGTAGAATTATCTTAGCTTTCATATATATTCTTTTCTCTTCCTTCTTTTCTCCTTTACCCTGTTTCAGTTGTTCTTTCCTTTTGAACAGTTTCTTTCCCTTTCACAATATATATTATACATTGTGGATCTTGTTTACTCTTTCAGTTTTCTTACACCAGGGAAACAGTGTGATGTTTACACATGTGAGTCTGCTTTATTTCACTTATACATATTGTCTCCAGTTGCATCCATTTACTTATGAAATCCTTGAGTTTGTCCTTCTTTATAGCTGAGTAATACTTCATTGTATAAAAATGCATCTTTTTTCTGCATTCCTAAGTTGATGGGCATTTGGGTGTTTTCAAGATTTAGCTATGACAAATTGTGTTGCTGTAAAAATGGTATATTGCTGTTGTGTGATGTTTTAAATTCTTCTGGTAAAATATCCAGAAGAGGAATAGCTGAATGGAATTGGACCTCTATTTCTAGTTTTTGAGGAATCTTCACACTGATTTCCACAGTAGTTTTACCCAGTCCATACTCCCACCAACAGTAAAGGAGGGTTTCTTTTTCCCCACAGCCTCTCCAGCATTTGTTTTTGGTTGATTTGTTGATCATAGTTATTTTTTCTAGGGTGAAATCAAATGTTAGTGTTGTGTTAATCTATCGCTTCTCGGCCTTTTGAGTAAGATCAAGTGTAGTGTTGTGTTTGTTTGGTTTTCTTTAATATTCAATATCATTGAACATGTTTTCATATACTTACTATTTGTATTTCTTCATCTGAGAAATGTGCGTTCATCTCAGATATTCATTTTTGGATTAGGTCTTCGAATTTGAGGGACCTGATTTGTTATTTTTCAGTTCTTTATATGTTCTAGATATTAGTCCTTTGTCTGAAAAACAGCTGGCAAAAAGTTTTCCTACAGTTTACCTAAGAATAGAGTTTTTTTGCATCTATGTGTGGTAGGGAAATTGGCCTGCAGCGATCTTTTTTGTTGGGGTCTTTCACTGGTTTTGCTATCAGGATTATACTTTCTTCCAGGAATGAAAGAATTGCTTTCCTTTCAATTTGATTTAAAGTGTTGGAGGACTATTGTCACTAAATCCTGTCTAAATTTCTTGTAGAATTCACTGTAAATCCATCAGCAACTGAGCTTTTCTTTGTTGCTGTTTTTAATTACATTTCAATTTCATTAACTGATATTGTGTTATTCAGAATTTTTATGTCTTCTTGATTCAGCTTTGGTAATTAATATGTTTCTAGGATTCTGTGCATTTGTTTTATGTTTTCCATCCTATGCAAGTAAGATTTTCAAAGTAGGTATTTATGATCTTCTGAGGATCTGTAGTAATTTCATCATTTTCATTCCTTATTGCATGAATTTGAGTTTTTCTTTCTTTCTTTAAAAAAGAATTGGCTAGGGCTTTATTTTATTTATTATTTCAGAGAAGCAATTCTTTCATTCATTAATTCTTCACATTTCTTTCTTAGCCTCAATTGTCTTAAATACTATGATCTTTAGAATAGTCTCCCTTCCTTGAGCTTTGGGCTTGACTTGTTTTTCTTTTTCTAGAAGTTTAAGGTGTTGTATTGGTTTTTATATTTTATTTGTGTTTGCTTTGTTGTCCTGATGTGATAATTCACCATGATAAATTTTCCTCTTTGGAAAATTTATCTCTTTTTTTAATCTGCCCCTGATCAAGTGTCTTTTTAACGTGGCCTGTGTGCACTTTGATAGCCATCTTGCAGTCTGGGCAGACAAGATACTGCATGATGTCTTATAGTTTCCCTC
>NDGM011147450.1:0-10417 GCA_002564305.1 Octomys mimax | reverse complement strand
TCTGCAGGGATTGCAGCTGCAGTGTTTCACCCCAGGCCTGTATGCCAGGCCTGAGCTGAGCCTTGAGGGGACAAGGTGGAGTAGCGGGGAGAGGCAGGTCTCCCACACACTCACTGGGCCTGGGCTAGGACTGGGTCTGGTGTTCCCAGAACGCGGCAGAAATTCCTACTTGGCAGGCATGTTTGGGGAGGTTCTGCGGAGTTGTGGGGGGCATCCCAAGGGGGTGGAAGAGGTTCTCACCCACACTGTGCCTGGGCTGTGACCAGTAATAGGTCCCGCCGGTGCAGGGTATCAGGAAGCTCTCCCACATACTCGCCAGGTCTGGGGTAGGACTGGGTCTGTGTGTTCCTGGAACATGGCAGAAATTCCTACTGGGTGGGTGGCATGGGGGAGGTGTTGCAGAGTGGTGGGTGGCATCCCAAGGGAGTGGAAGATGGTCTGACCCATGCTGCACCCGGCCTGGGACTAGAAATAGGTCTCGCAGGTGCAGGGTAGCGGGAAGCTCTATGTCTAAATTTTTTAATGGGTAAGTTTATTGTCTCCTCTTGATAGTTCTGGTTTTCTTGGGTGTTTGTCTTCCCAGTGGGGTTGGCTCTGCAGCTGAACTCTGACCTGAGATCACTTCAGTACTGAGGAGAGGCTTAGGCTCAAGAAGGAAGAGAGAGGCTCAGGTGAGGCTGCTAGGGAGGCAACTGCTAACTGTGTCCTTCCCTTTCCCTGGATCATCTCTGCTAATCCCTGTTTTTCTGAGAAATATGCATACATTTATACTCTATATCTTTTGAAAAATATATGGCTTGATGTGGAGTGGGAAGAATTAAAGCATGTTTGGGCTGCAGAGGTAGTTTAGTAGTTTAAGCATCTGCCTTGCAAGCACAGGACCTGGGTTCGATCCGTGGTATCACATCCCTTGCTCACCCTGAAACCGGACAAGGTGATGTCCCACCACCCTATAATCCCAGTGCTAGGGGGACTGAGACAGGAGGCTCACTATGAGTGTGAACTGAATAGTGAGACCCTGTGGCCAATAAATTTTAAAAAATTAAGAAAATAATTAAGATATGTTTAATTTTCATATAGATCAATACTTAATATCAATGGTGAAAGTCTTATTTAGTTACATAATGTCATCTTTGTTCATTATGTTTAAGTTATAGAGATGAATTATCTCTTCTAAGACTTCTGTTTTGTATCCATATACAGCATATTTTAAAAATATCTAATTTGTTTCAGTCTTAGTAATCACATTATCTCTGAAAGTAGTGTGAGAATTTTTCTTCTTCATCTCTTTGTTTTGTGATGGTTTATCCAAGATGAAAATTATTGCTTTTAAAAAACAATTAAATAAAATGATTTATAAAATCCAGAGTTTTTAAAAAAAGATTTATTTATTTATTTTGTACAGGGTCTCACTATGCAGCTTTGATTCATACTGATCTTCCTGTCTTAGCCTCCCCAGCCCCAGGGCTGGGATTGCACCACCACACCTGGTCTTAGTGACTGGCACAGCATGTCTTGGGTTCCAGGGCCGGCATAGTATGCTGTACTGGGGATTGAATCCAGGTCTTTACACTTGCCACACAGGCCCTTAAACTGCCGAAGTATCCCCCGACCTCCAGGATCCATTTGTTTTGAGTCATGTATGGTGGCAGATACTTACAATCCTAGCACTCTGGGAGGCTGAGGTAGGAGGATCATATATTCCAGTCTAGCATGGGCAAAACCAAGTCACTAAGCTAGTGACTTAGCAAGACTGTGTCTCAAAATAAATATAAAAAGACTGAGGAGGAAGGGAGTTGAATCCTCCTTCACATACACACACACACACACACACAACTGTTTTGGCATCTGTTTTTTTAAAATAAAACAGTGGATCATTAGTTTATTTTATCAGTTGAAATATATGCTTTTTGTTTCTGGGTTGATTTCTGATCCACTGAGACTTCATTAATTAACAGACAGATATACTGTGTTGTGGGCTAATGCTAGAACTGTACTAGAAGGGATGGTAAGGCAATCAGAAGTGGTTTCACTTGAACTGGGTTCTAGCTTTTTCAAAATCACTGTAAATTATGAAGAGGTCTGCAATAAAAATTTTCATTCTGTCACTATTACATGATGTGATTTGCCTTTACCATTGTTCTTGTGTCCAGACTGCAAAACCAGATCCATTAACACGCTGTGTAAAACAAGTACTTAGAGTCCTAAACACAATTATTGTTTCCATGTGAATTTCCTTTTGGCCTGAGGTTCAAATTTTTCATGTGTGGGCAAGTGCAGGATTTGACTAGGAAAAGTGCCAAGAGTGGAAGGCTGCCAGGGCAAACAGTAGATTTCATTACACATAAGCATTCTCAAATGTTCTCAACCTCATCGCTTACACTGTATTTTTTCTCTAATTATCATCTCATAAAATAAGGGCAAAACATTGTGAGTTTGAATTTGGTAAATGAAATTATGGGCCCTTTCTTTGAAATTCTAATGTGCCTGGTGACTATGGAGCAAGTGATCTTCTATGGTATGTTGAGCAAAGAACAAATTCAAATAGGTTTTGCAAGAGAGACACACTTCAGAAAAACAACACAGAAGGAGAGCATGAAGCTTATAACAAATATTTAAAATTTTATGTTCTTGTGGGTCTATAAATGTCAGTAGCAAAGGATATAATTCAACTCTTTAATTTTTTTTTTTACTTAAATGAACAATCAATCTGGGATAACTGGGATGAGAAATAAAATTTCAAACTACAATTAAAAGTGCCACATAATTTATTAGTATAGTGTATATATAATATTAGGTTTATTAAGAAACCTTGAAATAGATTAATATTTAATAGTTAGATTTTTTCTAGATTTATTTCTCAGCTTATCCAGTGATCAAAATAATAGTGAGACTACTCTGTATCATGTAATTTTAGCATTTATCTTTTATATTTTGTACATTCAATACAACTTATACCTTATTTTTATGAGCAAAAAATTTTATGAGGAAAGATCTGATAACAAGTGAAGAGCCTTAGCATATTATAGCTCATTCAAATATCTATGTGAATGAGTAGTTGCCTTCTGTGTCCTTTGGGCATCTCACTGTTTTTTTTAATGCAGCACTGGGGACTTCACACTGAGCTACATCCTCAGATCTTTTTAGATTCATTTTTTATTTTGAAGAATATCTTGCTAAGTACCCTGGATGAGACACATTTGGGACCCTCCTGCCTCAGCATCCCAAGTGCTGAGCTTTCGGGCCTGTACTTCTACCTCCCTGTCTTTCCTAAATTTTCGTGTTTTTTTTTTCCCCCAGAACTAGGGATTGAACTCAGGCCCTTGTGCTTGCCAGGGAAGTGCTTATTCTACTGAGTCATCTCCTTGGCCCCTCTAAATTTTCACCTTTCATACGTATTTGCAGTGCACACATGGGGAATTGGTGCGTGTACAGAGCACATCTCAATTCTTTTTCCCTCTCTTTCCTTCCACTTCTTTTCCTCTCCCTCCATCTCTAGGTTACCTTTTGGTTGTAGGGCAATGTTCTCTCTATTGATCTTCTGCAACTTAATGCCTTTAACTATGCTGATCGACTCCATAGAGCACTTGAATCTGTCCGCATTTTAGAGGGCTAAACATTAATAAACACTATCATCTGAATATGACAACTTTTCTAAATTAGCATGGTACAAATTGAACCAAGTGTTTTTCCTTGATACACTGAAATAAATGATCTTGGGGCCATTTCTTTGGTCACCTCAGCTTTACCGTCTACTATGTTGGGAAACAGGATGAGATAACACTAGAACATCACTTAGAGCTCTTTGTGGCTGAGTTTTTCCCCTTCGACTTCCAAGAGAGGGAGACCTCAAGTTTTCCATTTCAGTAACTCTAAGCTACATTTTCATCCAATCATCTTATTTGTATTATTTATTTTTTTAGTTTGGTCGTTTCCTCGATTCCCACAGCAAATCCTTGAATTCCCATCAATGTCTTCTTTGAATCTATATTGAGAGTCAGGATCTGTGATTGCATGGATCATTTCATACCTGGTATGTATTTTTCTTCCTAGACCTGGGTCTTTCCATTTTAGTTTCTATTTACTATTACCAAACACTATCTAAAACACAGTCTTACTCAGTCATGCCCTATTAAGTTTTCCAGATTTCCCTGTAAATGTCACTTACATTATTTTAGATTTGGGACTCCAATAACAAGATGTCAAGGCATGTCTCTTTCTTTTTTTATAACAGTTCTTTTTGAAAACCTTTCCTTCTTGCCACACAAAATGCTTTGATACCAATACCTCCTGATTTTGTAATCTTAGATTCTTTATATTTTCCCAAGCCAGAAAACAAAAATGTCTTCCTCCCGGTGTCCGCATGACCAAATTCAGATCCGACTTTTAAAACCCCGCCGGGCACTTCAGGTGGTCCACTTGCATTTACCCTTCAGCTGTCAGTCTCACTGTTTTTGGCCTTATGTTAGTTACACTTATTTTTTTCTCTATGGGTCTTTACCTTCCTGAGTAGTAGAATCTGTATCTTTATTTTGATATGGGATTGTAAAAAAGCTTTTCATTTCATAATTCATAATTGCATTTCAGATAAATAAGTGGGCATGTGTTGCTTTAGTCAGTTCCCATGTGGTTCCCAAGAAGAGTCCAAGAAAATTTATGAGTACAGAATTGGTGAATGCCACTATAAAAATATAGGCAGGCAGTTTTCGATACAATAGAATTGCATGAAATGAGAATAGAGTCAATGTTGGCCATTGCTGTTTTATAAAAGGCTCTGAGTTCAAATTTATACTTAAAAGTACTAGACCAGTTGCATTTCATAAACTTTAGATTTAAGTTAAAGATTTTCTTTCATGTAGTTCTGAAGATCAGTTATGGCCTGGCACATGGCAAAAAAATCTACACCTTAGTCAAACATCTGAGAAGCTTCCATTTTTTTTCTTCTGCAAAATATTTTTCATTTGAGACATTTGTTCAGCAACATAATGGATAGTATTTGTTTTTCAGTACCGCACATTATAATCAAGACTTTAATTATTGATGTTCTATTATTTCTGAGTAATTAATTATCTAGTGAAACTTGAATCTTGATTTTCATGGCTTATGTATCCAAATATATTTTTACATTGTTCTAAAATCTTTACTTTGCGATGAGATCCTTTACAATTTTTACTGAAGTATGTTATCTGACTTTTAAAAGAAGAAAAAACTACTCAGAAGTAACCTCTCTTTAGGACTTTTTGTGAGGTATGAAAAAGGGCATAATAGCCAGAATACTTAGCTTTGTTGTCTAACGGGAAATTAAAAGTATCTGAACATTTCTATTGTTAAACTTTTATTTGAATTGGTGTATGTGTGTAATGTAGTCATTGTATCCCTTGGGGGAGACAGGTGCATGGACATAGCACATTCTAATTCCTTTTCATCTCCTTGCCCTCCCTTCCTGTCCCTAGCCTTCTATGTCTTTGTCTCTTTCCATCTCCAAAAATATCTATCTTCCTGTTTCCTATTGTCTAATTTTTATTTTACTCTTTATATTTTGGATTTCTCAGAGGAAGCTTGTGACATTTAAGCTTGTGTCTTTAATTTGTTTCACTTAACATTATAGTTATAAGATCTATTTGCCTACTAGTGAATTCAGAGCATTTTTCTCTATGGTAGAGTAGTATTCTATTGTGTAAAAGTATTATTTTTTATTTCTCTATTCATCTGTTAATGGACACAGAGGCCACTCCCAAGATGTAGCTATTATAAATTGTATAAATATGGTATAAACTAGTATAGACATGGGTAATGCATGTGTCATTGTAATAGAAGGTCTTTAAATTTTTCACGAAGATTCTTAAAACAGAAATAACTGGGTGAATTGGGATTTCCAGTTTTGTTTTTCTTTCAGAATCTCCATATTGATTTTCATGATGGTTGTACTAATCTTCATTCCTACCAAGAATGTAGAAGGATTCCTTTTACCCTCACCCCCTCTAATACTGGAAACTACTTGATTTCTTATTGATTGCCATTCTTTCTGGAGTAAGGTGGAAACTCAGTGTTGTTCTCATTTGCATTTCTCTGAGAATATTCTTTTAAAGTATACTTTTCAGCAATTAAATCAAGACATATTGTGTCCTTTAAAAAAAGAACATTTCTGTCAATTCTCCAAGTACGTTCTACAATTTAAACTTCTAATTAGGAGCTTTACCATGCAAACTTTGCATTAAGATTTTTTGTATAACATAAATACTGCACATTTACAATTTTTAAAAAATTTCTATCATCTACAGTTAGCTGTCTCTCTCTCTATCCCTCTGTGTGCGTGTGTACATTTCTTAAAAGGAATTGGAAATTCCTCTTTAATTTTCTTTGAAGTAATTATTAAATGTCTCAGCTTTAATTGTAACTTGGCTTTGAGTAATAGCATCACCTTTTCTGTCATATATTGGTTAGTGCTCTCTAGAGCAGTGGTCTGGAAGGTATTAGGCATCAGGGACAGATTTCATGGAAAACTATGAATGGGAGCAGGGGTAGTAGTTTGCTTTGTTATTTTATTAGTATATATTTGTGATATTTCCATTCTGGAGCACTAGCATCACCACCTCAGCTCCATCTCAGCTCTTCAGGTGCAAAATTTTAGTAAGGTGCTTTCAATCTAGATCCCTCTCCTGGGCAGATCTCACTGCTGAGCTGACAGGAGATGGAGCTCAGGATGTAATGAAAGTCCTGGGGAGTGGCTATTAGTGAAGGTCACATTTGCTGGCCTGCTTCCCACCTTTTGAAGTATGGCCCAGTTAGGTGGGGGACCCCTGCTCTAGAGGAACACTCGATATATGTGTCTATTGCTAGGAAGTTCTTGCTTCTGTCTGTGTTTCACACCTCTCCTATGTTAAATCAAGGAGATATTTTATGTCCTTCTTACCTAAGAAATATGGTTGAGTGAAATTAGATCATGTACTGGAAACATTTTGCATTCCTGTGCAGAGCAGTGAGATAAAACTGTAAGGTGCCACCATGTATTAGGGGTAAATTTAAAGAAGCCATTATCTTTCTCTTTAATGGAAGCACTTCAGGTACTGATATTAGCTTGTGTTCTAACAGCTTTTTAAAATTTAAATTATCCCAGAGTCTTACATTGAATGTGAAATAACATTATTGTCCTGGAATACAACCGATGGTTCCAGATAGTCAGCACATATGTACTTAAAGAAAATGAGAAAACTTGGTGGTCATGTTTATGGTTTTTGATTTTGTTATTAATATTGTATTAACAAGTGTGGTGTAATGAGAGAAGAATATACTTAATTTTATGTGAAAGAGGGGCTTGGAACTAATAAGATTAGGGATTGCTCTTTCACTAATCTCATAAGTAATTCGAAATTTAATACCCAAAACAGTTGATAAGTTGCCTTTGAAAAACATGAAGCATCTCTTTAGAAGTTTGCTCTGCTTACAAATTTTGGATCTTGGCTATGATATTTTTAAATTTCCTAGTTTTTGTAGAAAGAATAGTATATAATGATCTTTACTTTTTGTCATCATTCTGATTAAGGGAAGTAATAAGGAATAAGATGAAGAAATAAGATGCGATAATTTTTAAAATGAGATATTACCACAAATTTTGGGCAACTATTTTCTGAACTTACATGGATGTTACCATTTTCAGCAAAGAGAATACATTTTGCAATATTGCAAAAATAATATGTGTTTATTTTCAGCTGTTTACTTACCTCTTGATGTATAAAAGAATCATTAAGTTAAGTTTCAGAAGCTACTTGAGAATTTCCTGAAACTTTTGGTTTGGGGGAACTACCTACTCAGGCCCTCCTCCTGTCCCTCTCTCGGACAGGAGCTTTCTTTCTGTCAATAAATATATTCTACTCAAAAAAAAACTTTTGGTAAAATGGAAAGAAATTGTAAGAAATACAAAAATCAGGTTCAGAGAATAACAGAATAATCCTTTTGATTCCAAGAATCACTGTGACTCACCAGAGTGATCATTTTATAATGATTACTAGGTAGACATGTAACATGCATAAACAATGGAATATAAACTCTCAAAGCACACCTGGAATCTGTGTAGATACCTTATTTTTTTATTAAGCATATCTGACAGGGGACCTGGCCAAAGTCACAGATTAATAATAAAATTACAGAAAGGACTCATAAAACTACATTACTAGGTCATTAGTAATCCTATATCAGTCACTGAATAACCTTATTCATCTATCAGTATTTTATAAAAACTTATATTCCATGATTAATACAGGGGGCAGTGGTTCAAGTACGAGTTTAGGTCACTGGTCAGTTATCTCTATGTAGGTCTTAACATTGTATAGCTTTAAACAAGTCAGTTCACTCACTTAATCTTTTACTATGTTATACTGGTTAATAATGACTTCCCATGTCTATGAAGTATAGAGCATTTTGAGAAGATGTGGTAGATTTTATTTCCTAATATGTTTCCAACAGTGTCTCACAGAGCACATGATCTTGAGTACTGTGACTTTGCTTTTCTTCATCAAGGTGGGGAGTCTCACTCTGTTTTCTTGAAATCTGGGCAGAGATATTGTAGTCAAAAAAAATTTCCCTTTTCTCTTCTAGATGCTATTCTCTAAGGTAATGTTTACCTGGCTATTTATGGGATTGTAGTTTCCTTTAGCCCTGAATACTTTGAAAAAGTACTCATGTGATAACTCATCCTCTTGTCCCATTTCATTTCCTTCATCCCTCATCTCCGTTACCTGGGATTGCATTTAATTATAGAATGGCATGTGAAAATATTCCTCAGGTGCTGATTTCTGGTAAATCCAGCATAAAGTACATATAAAAGAGAAATTTCTCAACTTATAGGCTCTTGACAAACCCGCAAATCCATATCTATCACCTTATGCTGGAAAAGGATGGAAAACCTTTGTAAAGAAAAATTAGATCTGTGGCAAAATATAATCATTAGGCCATGAGTGATTATTGGACCAAAATAGTGAATGAAAACTTTTGTCCAAACACATAGAAACATGAGTTTCAAAACTTGACCACTGTTATAGGAGAAATCCACTCTTCACTTTTTGTAATCAGTGAAGCCTAAGCTAAAAATGGCATTATTTCCTAAAGGAGTTAATGGACAGGAAGGGGCAGAAAATGCAGTGCTTATGAGCATGAGCACTCGCAGTGGTGGGTGAAATGTAAAATGAAGTGATGATCTAGAAGCAAGTGTAAAATGATACAGACCAGGAAATCAGGATAAAAAATTGTTTTGAATTTGGAATGGAAGATTTCCACACAAAAGTATCTGCTGGAGAAATGTGTTTCAACGAGACAGCTGACATTCTTTAAAAGTAAAACCAAATAACTCTAAATACTCCCACATGATAGTATTTAGTTATGATTCTAATGGCTTGCTTAGTACTGTTACCCTAATAGAAAGATGCTAGAATTTGTGGGCTAATGATGAGCTTTAGGAACCTCACCCAGGAAGCAGATACCATGTGATACATAATCTCACAGTGTCCACGCCGGGAGCAAAGCGAAGTGCAACATCGCAGATGCCATGTGTGCCTTTTAGGTATCTTGCCCACATACCTGGAGATCATCCAGCCCTTGCAGTGACCAAGCCTGGCTACTTATCCCATCCATCAATGTGCAGCACCTAGAAAGTTCTCAGTGGGCATTTATTGAATTAATAAATATCTGTGACTGCACTATGAATGTTTAAAATCAAAATATGTCCTTACTGTATTTAATCTTGAACTTCTCAATGAGGAAATAGAAGAAAATACCTTGTGTAAATTAATAATGGTGTGCAAATAAGAATACTTTCTTGCTGTCAGACTCTCATCAGTATAGACATGCTTTGTTTTGTTGTGTGCGTGCTTTGCATTGGTTGCTGCAAGTTGTGACTGCATCCCATAGTCTATTGGCAGGTGGTATATCCATGTAGTGATCTGTCATAAGTGATCTTTCATATAGTAATTATTTTAAGGCAACATGCACCATTCCCATGTAAGTTGTCAGAGCTGATAAATGTGTGTGTTCTTACTGTTTCACTAAGTGACCTTTCACTCATCTTTCTCTCTCTTTAAGCCTCTCTGTTCTTTGAGACATAGTATTGAAATTAGGCCAATTAGTAGTCCTAAAATGTCTTCTGAGTGTTCAACTGAAAGGGACGCTCACATGTCTTTGACTTTAAATCAAAAGCTCGGACTGATTCAGGGTAATGAGGAAGGCCTGACAGAAGCCCAGCTAGGAGCTAGGTGTGATTACACATGCCTACAAGTCCAGAGCTTTGGAATGCTGAGGCAGAAGACTGAAAGCTTAAATTCAGCCCAGGCAACTTAAAGAGACCCTGTCTCAAGAATTAAACCTGAAAAGAGCTGGAGATGTTGTTCTGGGTGAAGACTTGGTTTCAATTGCTGTGGGGGGGGGA
>NDGM011147444.1:0-15456 GCA_002564305.1 Octomys mimax | reverse complement strand
TGGGATATTGATTTCCTTTTGGCACTGTCCTCCAACCTTTGGTATAGGGATTTGGTGAGGTTATTACCCAAGTGCCTCCCGATATTATAACCCAAGGGAAAACATGTGGTTAAGGCAGATACAGTATCCTATTTACAGTAGTACATTTAGCAACACTAGTAACAGCAAGTAAAATTTAGAAATTGACACAATTTTGTAGGTAATAGTTTTGTATTTTAGATCATAGGAGCAAATACTATAGCTATATAATAAAGCATATGGTAAACTGGGAATTTGTATGTAAACTTGTTACCCTGAGTTCTGTCTAGACTCCTCATGTCTAGGTACTTGGAGTCTTGCAGGCAGACTAGTTCACCTAAGTTTCCCCTTGCTACCTCCCTGCTGCGAGAATCCTCCTGCATTCTGGGCCACAGTCTGGGCTCTGCTGGGTATAGCGCTATACCTCAGCTCACCCTGTCCCGCTGTGAGCCTCAGCCCCTCCTCCTGGGTCTGCTCCTCTGAACTCGATCAGTCATGCCTCTCTGCGGGGCTCAGCTCCTCCTCCAGGCTCTGCCGGGCGGACTTGACTGGCCAGGCCTGGCTGCGGGGCTCCTCTCCCTCGCCATGCCCTTTGCGGCTGTGGCTCCCACAGGATTAAAGCATCAGATGATCAGAGGCTGTCTTTGAAGAATGTGAAGAGCATGGCTTCTGACTCATCATCGCTGCGCGAACTGCTGTTTAATTAGTGGAAAACAGATCCGCAGTTACAGTTTCAGAGACACAAAAGACCAAAACTAGTATTGCTAGCAACTCACTTTGCATTAAACTCATTTAATTTTCATAATAATTTTTAAGAGAAGTGTGGTTCCTACACTCTAAAGATTTGCCCTTTCTCCCACCCCAACTTGGGAGGAGTCAAACCCAGACCTCACGCCTTGGCATTTGCTTCCTCCTTATGCATGACCACGGCTTGCCTATTCTCACCCTCCAGGGAAGGTTTTATGAATTATTCAAAAACTATCAGCCTTCGGTGGCTGTAGGTCCCCCGCTTACAATTTAGAGCACCATGGACTGAAAATAGTCTGGAAAAAAATGTGCCTGTTCAGGAACACGTACAGGCATTTATTTTCTCTAAATAACATGGTACAGTGCGTGTGTACCCAGTGTGATCTTGGGCTCTGTATTATTAACAACAAAGAGGGGAAATAAAGGCCACAACAAGCTGTAAGTTGTGTCCAAATTGGGTGTCCTTTTTCCAGAGGCCTGAGTGTCCGTGGATTTCAAGTGTGTGGAAGTCCTAGAACCAACCCTCATGGATGCTGGGCAGGACTGTAGGTGCCCCTGGAGGCACAGCAGCAAGTGTGCATGTTAGCACCACTGAGCCTCAGGTCTCAAACAAGCTTGCACTTTCAGCCAGCCATGGCTCCTGCAGCCACTTCCTGTGCTGCTCCAAAAAATCACCATCTCCTTCTGAGATAGACGTGTTTTTCACACAGTACTGGGTTCTAGAAATCCAAACCAATGTCCCAGAGGGCTGTGCTGCCTCAGAAGCCTTCAAAGAAAACTGTTCCTTGCCTCTGCCAGCCTTTGGAGGCTCCCAGGGTCCTTGGCCTACGCTCATAGCAGCAGCTTCCAACCTCTGCCTCCACTGTCCCTAATCTGTTCTTCCTGTGCCATCCAGACCTGTGTCCTTTTAGAGGCCCCGGTCACTAAGCGCATCGTCTGCTGCAACCCACCAGAAAGTTGTTCAAAACCGAGCCAACATGCAGACACCCTGCTTTCAAGTAAGCTGAGGACCACAGCACATGCCAAAGTTGGGGTCTCTCTATATCTTTTCTGAGGAGGCATAATTGAACTCACAACAGACCCTTCAAGGAGAGAAAATAATCAAAAGATGTGATAATGCTCAAGCTTCAACTGCAGCTTGGCCTTTTTGAGACCTCCCTCATTACAGCTGACTCCAGGCAGCACTCCCGAGCCGTGGGCAAGCACAGCACAGCCATCTGTGCATAACGCCCAAACCCCAGCGCAAAGGCAGTGTAGTGCTGTGGGGGTCTTACGTGCTCTACAGCCTCAGGTGTGCAGGCCAGGACCCCAGCTGGCAGCAGCACTGAGCCCTTTCGGAGGGCGCCTCATGGAAGGAGCCCTCTCAGGTCTCAGATCTTGCTCCTGAAGGGGAGATCGGGCCCCTGACTCCTTCTCCTTCCTCTCCTTCAGGCACTGTGGCTGCGCAGCTCTCCACAGGTCCCCAAGCAAAGGAGGCAGCTGGCCGGGACTGAGTCCTCTGGAGCTGTGCGCCAGCACCAACCCTCTCCATTTGTTAAAACTAATTCTTTTATTTATTTTGTCATAGCAGTGGGAAGCCGAGAGACACAAAACTCTAGGACACACTCTGAAAATGTTTAGCTAAAGGAGAAATAAAAGATCCAAGAAGGATTTGTTTCTTTCCCTCCAGTTTCAGGTCTTGGGAGAGAACTTGAGAAGTAATAGCTGAGAATTGTCATTAATATATCTTCACAGAAAGAGAAACAGACTGAGGAGAATACAAAACATCGAAGAAAATTTCAGACAAATCTCACAGGAAAGAAACCACTGGAAATATTTAGAGTCTCGGCAGCAGCAGGACAGGCATACTTGCATAGTGTGTCAGCAAAGATGATCCGAAACTCAGACTATAAGGACAAGGGGATGATAGTATCCTGAAGCAAGAGTCAAGTACATTAGTCCAAATCCTAATTTTCTACCAAAGGGAGGAGGCTGGATCTACAGGGAAACACTCACCCCTTCCCCAACTCTACCGTATTTCAGGCTGTGGAGATAAGGCTAATGTACAACTTGTTGGGAAGAGAAGGCTGAGCACAAGGAGAAGAGAGAGGTTTAAAAGATATAAAACGTTGAAGAGGAACTGACAATGTTTAGCGAGAAGAAGAGGAAAAGAGAGAGCTTCACACCTGTGCGCAGCTATTACAGTCAGAAGTGAAGGAGTTGAAGAGCCAAACCGCAAACCCGTGATCCATTCTTTAAAAAAAAGAAATTAATAAATACAGATATTCCAAGCAAAAGAAGGAAATTTTCATGTAGTCTTTTCATTAAGTCCTTTATATTAGGGAATCATTGAAAAATTCAGGAATGCGATAAAAACAAATACTAAATTTAAGAAAATTAAAAGGGATTCCATGCAAAAATAACTTAAGGTGTGCTCTCAGCTATAATTTCAGGCTGTACATAGGTTGAAGTAGGAGGATTCCAAATTGGTGCCCACCCAGGGCAAGTTAGTAACTCAGCAAGAACCTGTCTCAAAATAAAAGTGAAAGAAAGACTGAGGACACAGGTTACTTAACACCCTGGTCAAATCCCCATGGTCAGCCAAAGCGAGAACTCACTTTGAGACATTAGTTGAGAGAAGAGGCAAAGGTGAAAATTAAATTACTCGCAGGCTTTAAAGTCACTGAATTGGGATTAGAGAGATAGCTCAGTGGTCTAAGCACCTGCCTGGCAAACACAGAGACCCAGGTTCGTACCCCCTACCCTGGTGCTGGATCATGTGCCAGCTCAGGAACCTTGAGCACACTGTTCTGGCTCCCAAACTGGGCACGGTAGCGCACACCTGCAACCTCAGCACAGGGAAGATTGAGACAGGAGGATCACTATGAGTCAGAACTGCATAGCAAGACTCTGTAGCAAACAAATAAATTTCAAAAACTGTATTCACTGCATTGAGAAAAAAAAATGACACAAAAGATGAACCAATAAGGAGTGAATATTTTAGCATAAAGCCAAAATCAACATGCTGTATGTTCATACATCGCTGTGAAAACAACCTAATGAATTAAAAATAATATACTTCGAAGTACAACAAACATTTTCCCTAGAAAAATAAATGAATTGAAAAGTGAAAATGGGCCCTTCCGTTTCCTGTACCCAGAACGCAACACTCAGTATCATGAACTGAGGCCCGAGCACCCCCCTAGACAGCTGCTTGCAGATTTTGGACTGTGTGTTTTGGCAGCTGGGTTGTAACGCTCCTATGTCAGTCACCCTGCTTCTCTCTCTCTCTCTCTTTTTCATTTTAATGAAAAAAAAGGATAAAATAGTAATGAAACAGTTTCAAAACAGGTGAGTGGGACAGTTACAATAATTAATACATTGCATGTTGTCTTCATATTAGTTATTCAGAGCACAAGATGTAAACATGATATCTTGTCTAAACAATATTACTACAAATCTTTCTTCTCAATGAACTAAGAGGAAGTAGCTGTGTATCTATCCTAACTATCTTGTATAACAAACACATATACTTTCTATATCAAAATGGTCCTTTATTTATATCCCCTATTCTTGTTTTGTTTTGTCAGAGATGTGTGTTAAGATGGGCAGTCAGGCCTTCTCTTCCACAGAGAAAAGGCAGGGAAGTAGAATTTGAGCACCTCAACTTCCTGCTCCTGAACAGACCTCCAACTAACAACCATAGTCGCTCTCAGGGCGCTGCGTTCCCAATCACTGGCCTCACTCAGCCCTAGCTTCAGAACTGCTCATGAGCAGAGCTGTCTGCTGTCTTTAGTCTGGGGTGAAACACTCCCCTCCCCCACCTCACCCCATGTTCTCCTTCCCCCACCTCACCACCCCCAACTTGATTGTCAGCTCGCCCTATGCTGAAGCCAGATCGATTGACTTAAAGATGACTTTGTTGGGGCCGGGGAGATGGCTCAGTAGAATAAGCACTTCCCTGGCAAGAGCAAGAGCCTGATTTCAATTCCCACTACCAAAAAAAAAAAAAAAAGATGACTTTGTGTGCCATTCCACTTCTCCCTGGCTTTCTCTCCTTGGGAGTCTGCCCTCTGTTTATTTTCATAACCTAGTTCAGAAATCATAACTCTGAGATTCTTCCTTTCCAGGTAGGGCTCTTTTGTGTTCATGTAGCTGTTATGGTTATGTAGCTGTTTTGAAATCCACCTGCTCCTACTGGCATTTGAAGTCTTTAGGGCAGGGACTGCTTGTTCTTTGGTTGCCTGATGCCTGTTACCATAGAGACCTCCTGATATGGCTGTGCATGGATGGCCATGTGAGGTTTGGGGGTGGGATTATCAGACATGAGATTTGAATCTCTGCCTGATAGAATACCCAGTAAGTTCTGAGTGATAAAAAGAAGAGTCAAAGGAGCTTCTCAGCAAACATTTGCTTACTGAGAAAGAAAATGAATTCAAAATAAAAAGGTACAGCATTCAACAGGTGTAGATGACCAACTCCCCAATGCAAGAGGTTGAATTATTTGATAATTGTTTTACATTTAGCAAAATTATATGTTTTGGGTTTAAATTTTTGTTGATTAGTTTACATCTTTTATTTGTTTCCACACATTTCCCTTTACCTAACATAATTTTTTTATTACACATTATCCCAGCCGGCCCCACAGTGTTCAGGTGGCCCTCACTCTTGTGGAGAATGCTGATGCGACTATAGGAATGTTTCTTTATGAACAGTCCTTACTTACTATGCACATGCTTCCCTATACTTGACGCATAATGGGGCTGAAAATGGAGAGGATAGTCTGGGAATATTGGTGTTCTCTGCTCCATAATTTGGAATCTGTTTTCTTGTGTAGTCTTATGGTTTAGTGTCTTAAGATGGTTTCAGCTCATGTGGGCTTCAAGCTCAACCTCACCAGGAGTCTCCTCCTTGCCATGCGAGCATCTCCCAAATCCACTGCACTCTGCTTTCTATGCAGCCGCTGAAGAATGGTCCCCATGCCGTTTCCCATGCAGCCGACGAGGGATGCAGGCAGGGAGGTGGAAGCAGGCGCTCAGGGGATGCCCAGCTTCAGGCTGAGCTGCACACTGTGCTGAACTCGTAGGCCAGCCCAAGGCTCCTCTCACGTGGTTCTTTCCCTGGCTTCTCCTGTACCCCCTTGTGGGAAGTGTGTATCAGCCTCCTACACAGTAAGTGCTTCCCTGGCGTCTGCCTTCCCGTGCCCATCCCAGGATTGAAGCAGAAGCACCAGAACACAAGCCCATAGGTGCATGGCAAGTGCGTTAGCTCTCTTGCAGTTAATATGAGCAATGCATTTTCTAGGTCTTTCAAGAGCTTTCAAACTTTAACTTTGCCTTATTTATAGTACAGTCTGTTCATGCCAAAGATGTGTACATTTGGAATATATGTGTTTCTTTATATGAAAATAGAAAGTATTAGGGCCAGCCAGATAGCTCAGCAGACTAATGTGCCTGCTTAGGCAGAGTTCAGGGGCCAGAGTTTGATCCCTGGCACTACCTACAAGCCATGCTGGCCCCACCTCCAGGGCGTGCTGAGACAGCAATCAAGACTGGGCATGGTGGCATGCACCTACAACCCCGGTGCTTGGAAGGCTGAAAACAGGAGGATCTCTACAAGTGGGATCTACATAGTGAGATGCTATAGACCCTGCACTAAATACATAAAAGATAGAAAATATGAAATTTTGAGAACAAAATAATGTTTTTGAATAAACACATGAGATTGGAGGCTTAATTGTTTATCTTGAGTAATTCTTTTCTTTTCTTTTCTTTTCTTTTTTTGTGGACCCAGGGATTGAACTCAGGCCCCTGCATTTGCCAGGCAAGTGCTTATTCCACTGAGCCATCTCCCTGGCCCTATTTTCTAATTATTGACTAATATCTCGTAATAAGCATTTCATACGTATTTGCTGCATATAGACATAGCAACTGTAACAGATTGAATTTCACATTTACATTTCTTTGGAGGGAAGGTTAGGAAATTGCTAAATAATAAGTTTGTTACTTGGTTTTCTGCACATCATCTAGGAAAACCTAAACTCTCAGGTCCCGTAGCCAGACAGAAAATCCAGAGTAAAGGAAAGTGAGGAGTGTGACTTCTACCGAGGCCAGTTTCCAAGGCTTCTTTGACTAAACCAAAAGAGCTTAGTTACAAGGTTACTCGATTCTCAGACATATTGTGAGATTCTGCATTTCTTGAGGGGGACATATGTTCTTATGCACCGACTGTGTTATACCCAGAATATATTTAAGGGATGTTGCCACAAAAGTAGACAGGAAAAGAGAACACAGGATAACGCATGGGCTCAATATATATACACTTACAATGACCTTCTGCATGTCCTTTAGCAAATGGACAAGGGTTGCTGAGGCCCTGAGTGGATTCTCGTGCCCAAAGGGTGGTTCTCTTACAGCCACTGTCGTTTCAAAGCCATCCCCAGCTTACATTTTATGCTTCCACTCTAATTTTCAAAGGCAATCTGTTACACTTCACTATTCAGCAAAAGCAAAGGACAGTGACCATGAGCGCACTCTCGGTTTCCCAGAGGACAGCTACGTGTTAGTACTGCACTTCAGACAAACTCTGAGGTTTATCACAGTGAGGTCACTACCAAGTAGATTTTAAGTACTTAATTTGTCAAGAAGAATCCATCTACTAAACTTCACCAGCAAGTAATCCTTGCTCCAGATTTTCACTTGTTTCCTGCAGCTTAAGTTCTAGAGACATTACACACACGGTTTATGAGTAGCTCAGAGAGCCTGAGGAGTGCTGTGTCTTTATGAGACCAAAACCCAGACCATATGGGGTTGTGCAGGCGTCAATACTAAATGCGCCTGGGATGCTTTTGCTTTCCTTACTGGATCTTATTTTTAATAACTTTTCTTTAGCTTCTCATTTGCATTCCTGAGGCAGCCTGTAATCTGGCCATATTAAGTGTTTCTAATGAGAACCGTAACATATTTCTATAGTAGTCCTTTAATAAAACTTCTTTGCAGACTGGCAGTTTGCCTGCATAGAGATGCTATGTTCTCTTCTAAAATTTTATTTTAATATTTTATTTATCTATTTGGTACAGGGTCTTGTTACGCAGCTTGGACTTGCGGCGATCCTCCTGTCTCTACTTCCCCTTGTGCTGGCATTACAGGCGTGCACCACCACGCCCAGTTTCAGCGGCCGGCCCAGCAGCATGGCCTGCAGTGCCAGGGATCCAACCTGTCCTTGTGCTTGCCAGGCAGGCACTTAGACTGCCACGCCGTAAGCTACTGTGTTCTTTGGTAGCTGAGGATGACTACCTACCAGTGCTGACCACTGATAAAATAAAAGCTGATGACCAGCCAAACCTCATCCTAAAGTTTAGGCCTTGGAAAAATGTTACTCATATATAATCTAACAATGGATGCATATCAAATCCTAATTCTCTGTGTAAAGTTTTTGGCAGGTGCTTATAGATTCAAATACAGGTATGGGTTGTGTCATGCCGGCTGGGTGTGGTACCACCTGCTTATAGTTCCTGCACTTCCAGAGGCTGAGGCAGGATGACCGCAAGTTCCATCCCAGGCTATTAAGAGCATATTCCAAAATAATTTTTTGAAAATGTGTGGAGATGTAGCTTATGGCAAAGGCCCTAGACAAAATGTTCAGGATCCCTCTTTCTCTCTCCCAACAAAAGCACCAGAGACTCTATACTTCTGCCCACCTTCCCTCCAAAGTGATATCATGGATTAATACAGTAAGCTGCACAGTCAGTTCATTAGCAATGACAAAATCCCCTCATCTTCTTCAGGTTGGAGCAGTTCTATTTGCACTCTCTGTGTGCGTGTCTGTGTGTGTCTGTGTGTTTCATTCTAGGCAAATGTATGGCTTGTACAGATTCATGAGCCTCCAATATATTTGAGAAAATATGTGTTTGTTTGCCTGTATGTTTCTCTCCCGCTAGGATTCTCTCTCCCTCCCAACTTCCCAGACCTTGGGCCGTCTCCCACTCTGTTCTAAGTGTGTAAGATTCCAGAGGAGGTGGAACCACATAGGGCGCAACCTTCTGATCCTGTCCTCCTCGGGCAGAGCAGCTCCTTTCTCTTTAAGTATACTAACATCTACTCTTTTCTATTGCTGACCATATTGTAGAGCATGAATGGAACCCAGTTAGCTGTTGACCAAATTAGTCACTCAGTGTGCTTCAAATTTTGTGTTTTGAAACTCACGCTACCAGTAGCATCCCATCGAGGCTTTCTTTACCTACCTCTGCTTCTATGTCTGCAGGATAAACATCTCCATTGGTTCTGGGGAGCATGCAAGACGCACGTACAGGCCAAGAAGCTGCCTGTTCTGCTGCAGCGCAGCCGAGGAATGCTGCACAATACCACAGCTGCCTCTCCAAGTCCCACTGGCGTGTTGTGGTCCCTGTTCTTCATTCTGACAGGGATAGTGCAGGCTTTGATTCCCTTCTCTGATCAGAAAGCACCTCGCACCTATTGAAGTCTGCCGCCTGCCTTCCTCTTTGGCCAGCTCCCTGCGCCTTTCACACTTTGCTAAAGCACTTGCTTCTCTGGTTGAGCTTCGAGTGCTCTCCATGTACTCTAGATGTTAAGTCATTTCTGCATTCATCAAATGCACTCTCCAGGTCTGTATTTTTCTATTCCATTCCCGTCACATGCGCGTCCGCAGAACATTTCTGCGGCTGTGTCCACGTCTGCTGGCACCAAGTCTAAAAGGCTCTCACGTAAGACAAGATCTCAGATTTCTCTCTTTTTCCTGGTAAAAGTTTTATTTTTAAATTTTAAGCCATGATTCATCTTTGAGCTAACTGGTCAAGGGTTTGTTTGCTACTGTGCTTGCTATGGGTATGTATATGGACATAACCGGGGCTTGAACCCAGAACCTTCAAACTGAACCACATCTTCACCCCTTGTTTATGTTTTTATTTTGAGGTTCTTGTTATGTTGCTGAGTTGTCCAGGCTAGGATTGAAATCAACATCCTCCTGTCTCCCAGAATCTCAGCCTACAATTATTTTCAGTTGATGTGCATTTATGGCATTAGATTTAGACTGATGCTCTTCATTTGCCTCTGGATAGCCAGTAACACCAGCATCATTTGCTGAAGGGGTACTATTTTTTCACTATCATTGATTTTGCACTTCATCAAAAATCCATGACACCCTTGCCTGAGGCTATCTGTGGTCCTGGTTCACCCCAATAATATATATTTTTATTTCTACACATAGCCCACATTGGTTCACATTGCTAGATGTTAGCTCTTAGTGCAACTTGGAGTGATTTCTACCGTTTCTTCCTACTTTTGAAAGAAGTTTTAGCTCCGTAGTGCATGCAGCTTTGCATATATATTTTAGTATGACTGTGTCTACAATCACTTTGCTAGGATTTTGGAAGTAGTCACATCAGACTTGTGAAGCAAGTTGGAAAAAACAGCTAACCATAGATTCTCGAGGCTTCTACTCCATGGAAATGGGTGTGGTGACACTTAGTTGTCTTCATGGATTCATGTCATCTGTCATTTATAGCTTTTACTGTGTAGATAATATAACGGTAAGAGAGATTTATGAGTATGTGTCTTATTTTTTTGAGTAATATAACTGGCACTGTCCCTTGATTTCAATTGATTGCTATTTGCATAAAAATTGTGATTGGTTCCGACTCACTGAATTTGTATTCTATAAATATAACCAGTCGACTCATTAGTTCTGGGATGTTTCTGGTAGAGCTTGTAAGTGTTGTGTTTGGAGGCAGTGGCAGCATGTACACGCCAGGTTTTCTTTCTCGTGTCTTCCTTTGCAGTCTACACATATTTCTTTCGTTGCTTGACCCCTGGCAAGAACTCGCATACTACTTTTTTAATGCATTTAGTACAGGGCCTACAGGGTCTCACTACACAGGTCGGACTCGTAATGATCCTCCTGCTTTTAGCCTCTCAAGCGCTGGGATTACAGGCACACGCCACCACACCCGGTCTCAGCTGCCATCTCAGTGCACCCTGGGGTTGGGGTCAGCGCGGCATGCCAGGATGGAACCCATCCGCTGTGCCGGCCTAAGCAGGCACTTTAATCCGCTGAGCTCTCTGGCGAGCCCTCCAGAACTACTTTTAAAGACAAGAATAAAATCAGACACCATTTTCTTCTTCACAGACTTGGTGGGGGAAGCATTTAGCCTTTAGTCATTCACCTGTAGACTCACAATCTACAGTTTCGGTATAAATATTTGATTGTGTAGAGGAAATACCTCATTTTCTATCTGACTGAAAGTTTACTCAAATCATCTTAGGGTTTTCTTTAGTCTAATCTTTCTCTACCTCACTAGATTTTCTTCTTCAGCCTATTGATGATACTGTTCTGATGGAGTATTTCATCCAAGGTTAATTTTGGTGGCTTTTAGTCTCAAAAAATTGATCAAGATTTCCAACTGTGGAATTGGTTTCACACAGGTATGTGAAATATCACCTTAGTATTTTCTAATGGCAGTGGGATATAGTAATGCTTCTTATTTAATTTCTGGTATTTTTTCTTCAAGCATCTTTACATTTTTTAATCTTGATAGAGTTTCATCAACCTCACTGATAAAACATTTTCATAATGTTGACATTCTCAATTGTTGTCTTTTATTTTATTTTGTCAACTCTTCTTTTATTATTCTGCCTGTTAGGATTATATTGGCTTATTTTTTTATTTTTATTCTACTTCTTATTCTTTTGTTTTCTAAGAATTTAGATTGTTGGTTGGAGAGATTTAATTTAAATAAGCACCTAGAATTAGACAAATCCCTCTTAGAAATGTTTTAGCAGCTTATTATATATTAGATATAATAAAATTTCATTGTTATAGATATTTTTAATTATTTCAAGACTCACTTTAACACATGGGTGATTTGTTTTGGGGGGGGTTTAATTAATTTTATTGAGAAATAGATAGCAAATTTGGATGCATGCTTTCTAATTCCAAGTCTGGATTCTGCTACTGGTTTTTTTCTACTATTGACCACTTCATAGCCACAGGACATATTTTATATAATGTAGCATTTTTTTAAAATTTTGTTTTGTGGACCAGCAACTGGTCTGGTCAGTGCTCCATTTTTGAAAGAAAATATGCACCAGCCACGGCTGGCTCCGGCAGCCCCCAGGTGTGTGGAGCCCACAACACCTGGCCAGCTGTGCTGCCTCAGTGACTTCTATCCTTGCTGCTTTCCTCTTTAGTTCTTCCAAAATGCTGAAAAACCTGCAACCCTAATTCTCCTGTTCTCAAGTTTGCACATCTCTCCTTCGATCTTCTAGTTGATGCTGATCTTCCTGCAGGTTCATCCAGGCATCAGACAGCGAGGGCAGCAGGGGGCCATCGCCGGCTCCAATCTGGGACAGGAACCAAGAAGAAAAAGCTCCTCAACCCAGGCTCACAGAAACCCTACAGGGAGAAATCTGGATTTGGGTTTGGTTTGAGTTTATCACAGTCCCTAGCCTCAGCACACGGGAGTGCACGTGCACACACACACACACACACACACACACACACTCACATCTCTTCCTTTGCCCATCACTTTCCACCCTTTAGCTGGAGGGTAGGCTTTCTTGGGCCATTTCCACATGTGCTGTCGCCTGTGCCTGTTTAGGGTTGCCTGCCACACCCTGTGTAGGTGGTGGGGAAACAGCAGAGGCACTCAGGGACTCAGCAACACGCCCCTCCCAAGTCCCAGTCCAAGCCCAGCAAGGCCTCCTCTCCATCTCCAGAACCTTCCTGGAGAAGTTCACCTTGTACCCAGAGGCTTGTTGTTGTTTATTTGCTTGTTTGTTTGTTTACTTGTTCTTCTAAGTGGTAGCCCTTGGGATGAATGGACCTTTATCTTAGTCTGAAAAACTCATTTAGAAAAAAAGTCAATGATTACTAACCAACACTTCTTAGTTTTGCTGCTGCAAATTTAGAGATTCAAAGTCCAAGTGGTATATGGTATCCTGTAGTTTTGCCCATCTTATTTGTTCTTTTTCTTTTAGTCTTTCCTATAAAGCAGACCTCGACCTCCTTAGTTTGTTTTTTACAATGTCCTTTCAATTGCAGTGTCCAGTAATCAACCCACACCCGTTGTGTTCTGTTCTCGCCACCTCTCACTCTAAAGCCAGGAATAAATTGAGAACACTATCTGCCTTCCAAGATGTTACAGGAAAGAGTCTGAGCAGGCGATTCCCACCACAGGTGAGGAGCGCTCTCACGCCCGCCTCCGAGATGATGTTGTTTATCACCTGCCAGCTCATCCTTAAGCAGACAATCACAGCTCCAAATTCTGTCTCGGAAGCACACAGCATCCGGAGCCAGTTTCCCAATTAATCAGGTAAACAAGTCCCAGCGCGCTGTGGTGCACACAGCAGTGCTGCCTGGCGCTACTGTCATGCACATAGGACCACAGCACTATCCCTGGGCCCCTTCCACTCCGACCGGGGCCATTGCAGGGATGACTCCTAAGAGACAGCTGCACATCACTACATCATAGGATCCAGATGTTTGGATGGCGCCGTCTCATCTCACCAGGTTTGGCAGAAGAAAAACAAATTGTCATTCTGGTCTTCTAAATATGTACTGCTTGTCATGTCATACCAATTACTGCCATACTGTCTCTCAAGTAAATGATTGTTTTAAAAAAAGGTAATAAATGAAAACAGGAGTCAAGAAAAAAAATTACAGTCCTACCTTGGTACGCAACAGTTGCTCCAGAACTTGCATTCAGTTGCGAAATCCAGCAAAATTGAATGAATTTTGCCACAAAGGATTCCTAACTTTGTCCAGATGGGAAAGAGATCTGTGCAGAGAGAAGGCCATTTGGGAGTAGAAAACATGGTACAAATGATTAGGATGAAGCAGGTAACACCTCAACTCCCCAAGATAAATATGATTTTTATGTATCACAAGTACACATTCATAAAAAAGAAACTAAAAAGCATAGCAGTCATTTGTACAGGTTCCCCAGAATTTCCACGTCTGCAAGGCTAATGTTCTCCATTTACTGAAGTAATCCATCTTTGGGGCTTAAAGGCATCACTCTTGACATTTTGGGGTACCCAGGTTAGCACTTAAAGTGTACAGAAGCCCAAGCGAGTGGGGAGGCCTGCGTGGGCTGCGCGGTGCTGCAGGTTACCAGAGACTCAGGCCCTGAGCGTGACATCGCAGTTGGGGCATTTTCTCGCCAGCCGCAAGCACCTGGCTTGGAGAGCTCAGAGGCCTGGAGGGCGAGGTCTGAACAGCGATGTATGGTGTTTTACACAGGGCTTAGTGAGGCGGATGCAGGCACACGGCAGGAAAGCCCTGGAGCGCGTCATTTCCTGCGAACCTACACAAAGACCTTGCTGCCATCCACTCTGAAGTTCCCCTAAGCGTCCACAGGACTCCACACTTGCTTCCAAACCTCAACAGTGGCTAAGGACAGCCCCAGAGCAGGCTGTGCGCCTGGACGCCATTCCCAGCTGAGGCTACACAGTCCAACTGCAGAAGCATCACCAGAGCGGGAAGTGGGGCAGATGGCCCTGTGGCTGTGTGCCTGCCTGCCGCTCCAGCAGCCACAGGGACAGCTCAGGGCAGGTCCTGCAGTGGCTCCATGGTCCAGCGCCCAGCCCTCATGGTGCTGCCCAGAACCTGTGACCTCCACACGCACCTATCTCTGCAGTCACTGGGACAGTGTAGCTCGCCTGTGGCTTTTCTTACCTGATTTACCTCCAAAGAGGGGTCATTTGTCTACTCTGTTAATCTTTATCATTTTAGTGTGTGTTTTAAGGTTAAGACATCTTTTTAAGTTATTGTTTTGACACTTCATTGGCTGTGTGTACATCTTACTATCTTTCCTCTCTTGATCCTACGTGAAAGAAGTAAGGATTATTTGCCATCACAATCCATCCAGTAAATGTGAGGCTTAGGAACTTGTACTTCAAAAGACAATTGTATAGGGCCAGCCAGATAGCTCAGAGGACTAAACTGCCTGCTCAGGCAGAGTGCAGTGGCTGGGGTTCCATCCCTGTGCCTGCCGTGCCACTGCCCCCCGGGTGCGCTGAGACAGTGACTGACATTGGGAGTGGTGGTGCACGCCTGTAGTCCCAGCGCTTGGGAGGTTGAAAACAGGAGGATCACTACAAGTCTGGTCTACGTAGTGAGACCCTGTAGACCTCGTACTAAATACATAAAAAGCAAATTGTATGTTTTCATTTGTCATTATTTCCTGCACATTTGTAATACGCAGAGGACCTCCAGGAAAATAGAATTATAGGAGACACGAATATGCATCTGAATGCTTAACAGAAAGGTTGGCCCAGGCAACTCCGAAGGATGAGTAGTCCCTAGATCCGGGGTCAGCAAGCTGCAGACCCAGGTGAGCAGATGGCGCGGCTCCGTCCCAGAAGCCCGAGAGCCAGGAGGAGCCAGTGTGCAGCTGGAGGGAGGAGGAAGAAGAGCCGTCCCAGCCGGGCTGCCGGGCTCTTGCCGCCTGCTCCCGCGGAGACCCCCAGCCCTTCTCTTGCTTCGCGCCTCCCGACCGTCTGCAGCCCTCCCCCAGTGGTGAGGGCCTCGATGCTGTCTGCCTGGAGATTTCGCGGTTGGCCTGGTCCAGGAACCACGCCCACTCGCAGAGCGCGGGTGCACAGCGGTGACCGCAGCCTCGGCTCCCTGAGTCCCCATGGCCGATGCGCTACTCTCTTGCCCTCTGGCTTCTTCCCTTCCTCCAAAAAAAAAAAA
>NDGM011147443.1:0-11392 GCA_002564305.1 Octomys mimax | reverse complement strand
TTTTGTGGTGTATGGTTGATGTGCATGTTCAAACAGTCTATAATAAACCTAAAATTTTGGGTTAAAAAATAAAAAAAAAAAAAAAATAAAAATAAAGTGTGTTTGACTCCCAACAAGGGTACCTGCAACTCTCTTTGCCTTCTCTTCCCCGGTCAAGCCAAGGGAGAGGCTTTGTCTAGAAAGGAAGAAACAGAAGCCTGCAGCAATACTGCAGCAGGGCTGCATCTCCGGCACCTCTGTGGGCCCAAGGTGCAAGAAAGATGGGTGCCTGGGATTGTTGCCTTTGTCCCCTTTGCTGGCCCTACCTGAGGGACCTTCTCTGGCTGCCTACACCTCTTCCCTTCCAGGGGCACTGATCTGGCATTTTCATGAGGGGACAGTAGATTTTCCTTGCCTACTGTCCCAGTGGAGCCCAGGACTTCTCCTCTGCTGGGGTTGGGGGCCACAAGTGTTACCTTCTGGCCACCTCTGTTGCCTAAGCTGCCCGTCCCCTTCCTTGTAACAAGCGCCCCACCTGCTGCAGCTGCTCCTGCACCTTCTGCGTCTGGTCTCCAGCACACTGAAGGGGCCACCCTTCTTCCGGGTTGGTGGTGGTGACCCTACGTGCAGAGTTAGGAAGAACTCAGCCTCTGGGCACCAAGAGAAGAGCCACAGCCCTGAACACAGCAGTTGTTCAGTGTGTATGTATGTTCACAGCGGTGTTATGAGTGTAAGGGGTAGGAAGCTCATTTTCCTTCTGCACTGTGTGACACAAGGATCTCAAAAGCCAGAAGCTACTCAGGTGGGAGGGGACATCTGCCACACACAGAAAAAGAATAGGGCCAACACGGGAAGGCAGAGCAGCAGCTCAGAGAAAACTAGGATCCTAAAGACATCTGAATCGGGTGTCCAAGACGAGAGCCTCTTCCCAACACTCTCATTCCTGCTCAGACTACTGGAAGGTGAAATTCCTTCATTGCTAACCACCGCTTCACTAATGCGCTCTCCCACTCAGACCCTGGAGGCATTTCTGTATTATTCAAGGTTCATTCAGCTGCAATTAACAGAAACTCAGTTCCAGACAACTTAGACCAAAAAAGGGGGAAAAAATGGATATGGACATAGCTGGCCCTAGGGACAACAGTATCAGGACATTTACAGGCACCCCTGCTCCCTGGGGTCTGCTTCCCTCCCCCCAGGATGGCTCCTTTGCTACTGGGGTTCCAGACTTCAGCCTTCTGCATGAAGAAGAGGTCAGTCTACAGGGCCTCATGAGCCCAGGGTGTCTGTCCCTGGGCCACCCTTGCAGCTGAGGCTGAGGGGCTGTGATTGGTCTCTTCGGGGTCCCAAGCCCACCACACAGAAGGTCTGTCTCCAGGAAAAAGAAGGGGGATAAAGAAGGCAGTGAGAACAGAACCCAGTGGATCCCCTATGCAGGAATTTAGTGAGATGCCCCTCCAACCCTCCCACCCACCCTACACCTTTCTTTAGTCATCTCATCCACCAGGCCAGAAAGCCCCCCGCAGTGTGTGTCACAGAATTTTGTAGATTGCATTTGGAGTGTTAAAATAAAGTATTTAAAACTGTAGAATCTTTGTCTTTGAAGCTTACTTTTATGTTATAGGACAGTCTCTCTGAAAGGGGACAAAGCATCAGCCGGTCTGCAGAGAACCCTGGGGCCAGGGAGCAACGTGGTCAGCTAGCCAGTCAGGCCACCCCCAGCCATCCCACTTCCCTGAGGTTCAGTTACTTATCTGCCTTCCGGATGGAGGCCGGAAGTGGTGCTCCAAAGGAGGGAAGAGAAAACTGCGGGCCCTGTCTGCTTGTTGCACATGTAGACTTGTGTGTCAGGCTTGAAGAACCCAGCTGGTGAGGGAAGTTCTCACTTGAAAATGTCACAGAGACCTTGGCATGGAGATTCTAAGAGCTAGCGCTGGGATCCAACGTTTACAGACCCTTTTAACAACCTCTGTTTTACTCAATCCAGAGCACTTAGGCAAAACTATCCAATAATCTCCCAATGGTGGGGGCACTCGCCAAGATTTTATACACTGACAAGGATCCTGGTTAGAATATTGAGGAGTTCAGAAAACCCTGAGTGCGCAATGGATGAGACCTGAATGCATACACACACACAGAGAATTACGGGTATATCTCAGAGGGAGCACCACCACACTCATTTACAATTATCCATAAGTACTATATAATTTAGAAAATTATTAACCACACCACAATAAAATTTTAATCCCTCAAATGATTTTCAGTACTATTTAGTAATTGATAGCAATCTGAGTAAAGTAGTAATTAATTATTTTGATGAATTGTATTTTAGTTATGTTAATAGGCCTGCTTCTAAGAGTGTATCTTTTGTAATTAAAACATTTAAATGAGTTATAAGCACTTTTATGGGATTCAAATCTATTAGAGGCAATTTAAACACCAAACTTTGAATGTTATCATTCTCATCATAAAACTATTTTAAAGTCTTTCATAGCAATATCCACGTTTTTATTCAATATCTAAGCCAGCTATTCATATCTATATTTTAAAGTATTCTAATTGCTCTTGATAACAGCTGCTGATATCAAGATATGGGCCACATAGTGCATTTGCGGTTGGGATATTTTGTATAGAACGAACTCAGCCTTTGTTGATGTACATGCAATAACTAGAGGTAGACACTAGAGGGAGTTGGACGGAGAGGGTGAAAGGAACGCAAAAAACAACCTAGAAATGGAAAGGTCGCTCCAAGATGCCCTAGGGATATCAGAATTCACGGATGCTCAAGGCTCTTTATAAAATGGTGTGGTGTTTTCATACAGCCTGCACACATCTTCTCAGATACTTTAAATCACATCTAGATTACGTATAATACCTAATACCATGTAAAGAGCTATTACTGTAGTCGTCAAGTTCTAATGGGGGGTATCCGTACATATTCAGTATAGACTCAGATTTTTTGTAATATTTTGACCCATGGTTTACTGAATCTGAGATGCAAAACTTTCAAATGCAGAGACTCAAGTACATACTGTTGTACTTAAAGAAGACTGTATTTTGGATTGACCCTTTGAGCACATTTTCTGGATACCATCCCCAGGAATCTAATTGATAGTACAGCTCATGATTCACTGACATGAATATATCTTATTTGGAAAGAAATCTGAAAAGAATCTGAAAGGCATGCTCACCTCTGGAGAAAGCAAGCTCCTTCTCTCTCTCCACACCCAATACTACTGTAATGCACTCCAGCTTTCAAAAATGATTCCATATACATTATCTTATTTTGAAGGCAATGTGCTGTAGCAGAAAGAAAATTAGACTTGAGTTGGGGAACCTGAATTGCAGTCTGGTCCCTTCCACTGAATGCTGTGACCTTGGATGAGGTATTTAACCTGCCTGGGCAGAAGTGTCCTCCTGTGTAACAGGCTAGGGTGAAAATGGATGAACTCTAAGGTTCTTTCAATTTGAAAACCCTACAATTTTATGATATAGATGAAAATGTCATCTGTGCGTGCACCTGTGAGTGCGTGTGTCTTGCTTTACCTATAAATTCTTTCAAATAAAAACAGGATTCTGGCTTTACTGAGAACACTTTGCCTATCTGCCTTGGAGGAAGAATGCAAATGCCAGGGAACACCCAAGCAGTGAAAGCCTCCCCGCGGGACTCTGCAAGTACCAAGATTGGGTTACAAAACCTAATGTGTATATGAGATGTTTCCATCAACTTATGAAATAAAAGGCCAATAAAAGCAGTGACTTTTTATTATTATTTAGATTTAAGTCATCCCCTGCAGTGTTAAAAACCCAAAGGCAACCTCCTGAGTTTAGTAGGAGCTCAGAACGAAATGGAAACTGAATGTAGCAAGGGAAATAGATGCATTTGCCATCACCGTCCTACCTAAGAGGCAATCTTTTGTTCTTTGTTTTTGTGAGTGTGTTTCTTTGAGCCCAACAAACGGCATACACACTAGGTACTCATTAGAATTTTAAAGAGTTCTTAACCTACTGATAAATTCTACCTTTTAAAATTTGTCCATTTTTTTTTTTGGTCTTAACACTCGTTCCTTTGTGTCATTTTCATTAAACTAACACAAAGCAATTCTCAACCCCAGCCTTGAAGAAATTCTTTAACTCACTTGCTCAGCTTTATTCAAGTGTCCTCTGATGCACTCCATGCATCTCAGGAGGTCTGTACCACTCTGTCTTCCAACTTTTGGCTCAAGAAAAGAATACAAATACAGACAGGCCTGTAGGTGCATGCAGGAGCCACGGCGGGGTGGAAACATTCATTTTCATGGGCTATGGGGCCAGGGTTTGAGGAAAGTGGGGAAGCTAGTGGAGTGCTTTGAGCAGAAGGCCTACGTGGCATGATCTGATTCATATTTTAATAGGCTCACTTGGGCAAATGTGTTGAGGTTATCCTGAAAAGAACAGAGAGGGAACAGAGAACCCATTAGGAAGCCCTCATTGCAGTCATGTAAGGTTCGTAGGGACATGACCAGGGCTGTCAGTGGACGTAGTGAGAAGTGCAATGATCCCCAGTAGATCAGGCAAGAAACATAGGGTGGTGCTGATGTGTGAAGCACAGGGTGTGACAGAGGAGAGCTGAGGGTGATTGCACAAAGTGGCCCTCTACTACACCAGGATAGCTACAGATAAGTAGAGAGATGGGAGGGCAGTCAAAGGTGTCACCTTGGCTGTGTGCCAGAGAAGTCCTGTGGGCCCTATGCAAGGTCAAGTACGTCAAGCCTTGGGATAGGAATTGGAGAGTCCTCCACAAATAGAAGGCAATGAAAGCTGTGAGGCTGGAGACCACCAAGGTCACCAGGGGAGTAGCTAGACATGAAGAGAAGAAAGGATTGAGCTCCGGGTGCATGGGTGATGAAGTGCTCACACTATGTAGAGCCTGGACTTCAATAAGCTCTTGCCTGGCAAGTGCAAGGGCCTAAATTCAATCCCCCGGGTTCCATCAGAGAGAAAGAAAGAGAGGAAGGAAGGAAGGAAGGAAGGAAGGAAGGAAGGACATATAGACTCAAACTTGAAGGCAGTGACTGGAAGAGGGAAGGGGGAGGCTGATGCAGCCTCTCCAGACACTTTGTCCTGTCCCTCAGGGTCATCTTAGCCATCAACTCGACTGTTTTGATCATCTGTGATCTGTAAGTATCAATACCTTGCCACTAGGGGCATCTGAGTGTTTATGAGTCTATGTGTTTCAGGTAAGCACCCAAGTCTACAAAGCCTAGGTTTCTAGCCCTTTTGGGTTGTTATGTTTTGTTTGTTTTGATGTGATTTGTTTTAGGGGGTCTCATTTCGTGAACTTAGGAGTAAAGAAGCATGGTTTTCCCACTGAAGGCTTGGTCACTGCTGTTGTCCCACATGGTGTCTGAGCAGGTGTCCTGACCCAGTACATCTGCAGCTTTCAGCTTTGAGATGGTGCTTCCAGGTCACATCTCCTCCCTGTTGTGGTTCTCAGGTGACGTAATGTTGATAGCCTTACTACTGGTTCTCAAGGACTGTTGAATCTGTGTTATAATGTTCAAGTTGTGAAATGATAAGAATAACCATGTCTTTGTATCCAGAAACCAGTTAAAGGAACGTGTCTGGTTGCCAGGTTGACAAGGGGTGGACTAAAAGGGTTGATAGTGTGTGCTGATTTGAGAAGTTTAGACTTATCTGAATGGTTCAGCAATTCTGCATCCTAGGGTCTAGAGGACCCACCCTAGGGCAGATAGCCTGCTTACCACAGAAGGGAGGAAAGGAGGCTTCCTGTCCCCCCATTTTTGCTCTTGTTGCTTTCGCTGTCATTTGCCACCATGAACTTCTGTTCCTCTGCCGTGTGCCACCCTGCCTTAAAGCCAGCTGATTATGGACTGAAACCTCCACAGACTGTGAGCTAAATAAACCTTCCCGCCTTTAACTTTGGGTGGTGGGAATTTTGTCCCAGGTCCCAGCAACAAGAGAAAAGTAACTAACTCACTCCTTTGCTGCCCTGTCCCTGGGACTCCTCTTTCCTGAACACCTCCACAGGACGTTACCATAGTGTGGGTATTGAATGTCCTCCAGAAGCTGCATGTGAAAGGCTTGGACCCCAAGGCAGCACTGTATTAGGAGGCGGCAGAACCTGTAAGACCCGGGGCCCAGTGGGAGCCCTTGAAGCCATTCAGGGTGCACCCTCAGAGGGAAGAGTGGGGCTCCGGCCTCCTCCACCAGCTTCCTGGCTGTGAAGTAAGAAGCTTTGCTCCACTGTGTATTCCTGAGGAGCTGCGCCAAGCAGTGGCACCAGCCAGTCATGGTTTGAAACTTCCAAAACTATGAGCCAAAGAAAAACCCCTTCTCTCTAGAAGTCAGCTATCTCGAGTATTTAGTTTCAGTAACACAGAGCTGACCAACACAGGTCATGGAGCCACAATTTACACACATGCACATGTTCCCAGGTTCCACGTCTAGAATATCACTTCAGGGGAGAGCATCCAACCTTCCCAAGCCCCCAAGCCAGTCTACTGCTATGGCCCCAGGAATAGTGTAGCTAGCTGGGCCCATCTGCCAACCCATATACAGTGTGGACCCATAACTGCCTTCCCTCTGAAGGACTGACTTCTTTAAAATGTCCATAAGAAGAGACACAGGTGTGCATTGTACCTCCATGGCCCACCTCCCCAGTATGTCTTAGACAAGATGTACGGTTTTTTGTTTTTTTGTTTTTTCTTTTTGTTTTGTTTTGTTTTGTTTTGGAAGAACCGGGGATTGAACTCAGGCCCTTGTGCTTGCCAGGGAAGCACTTATTCTACTCATCTCCCCATCCCCTAAGATGTAAGGTTCAGATTCGCCTGATAAACTCATACCACATCACATATAACTCAACGTGAAGCAGGGCTTCCTGTGGAAATGGCCTCCCGAATAGACCTCCCTCCTAAAATCCCTCATGTCAAGGTTGCTGCTATATCTACAACATCCCACTTTCCCAGAGGGGTATTCCAGGCCATGCCACAGGAGGTGGCCCTGGAGTGAGGTGAAGGGAGTTGATTCTAGTTCCTCCTTTGCTGCCCCCATGGCAAGATGGCTTGGAAGTGCTGGGCCTTCTCAGAATGTCCTCCACCCACTCTGCTTTCCTCAGCTACAACCCATAGCAGACCAAAGTCTCCCACAGAGGGCAGCAAGGCAGGGAAGGCCAAGGTCACCACTGTCGTGGCTTAGATTTGCAACATGCCCCAAGCCTCATGTTAGTTATCAGCTGGGGAGTGACCTGATAATGGGGACTCTGCCTTCATCAGAGGGATTCACCCATCAATGAGAGCATAATCTGGTGCTTTATTGGGAGGAGATGGCAACAAGGGGCACCTAGTTGAAGGGAGTGACCTCGGGGACTATCTCTGGCCCCACACCTTTCCCTATGGCTCTCTTTCTCTGCTTCCTGGCCATGATGTGAGTAGCTTTATTCTGCCACCCGCTTCGGCTGTGACATTGCTGTTCCCAGCAAGCCTAAAGAAATGGAACTAGTGGACCATGGGCTGAAACTCTGGAACTGTGAGCCCAAGTATATTTTCTTCCTTTAAGTTGGTCCCATGGATGTTTTGTTATGATGATAAAAAAAACTGACCAACACAATGACTAACCTGCTCAGTAGAGGCTTCTGAGACCTGCGGTTTCAGGTGAAGTACTGTTTCCCAGGCCTCAGTTTCTCCTCCTTTCTCAGTCTCCACCATTCTTAAGCTTCCTGTTTGGGATCCTAATGTGTCACCTCCTCCTGTCCTTTATATCCTCACAGAAAATGTGGTCCCCTCAGGCCCTGCCTATGTCCTTGAAACTTCAACACCATAGCCATAGTAAGATGCCCTCTCCTGGGTTCTCAAGCAGGGTGACGGGTATTTGGAACAGGGTTTGGGGACAGCCACAGTTGCTGGGACTCACTATCGGCATTTGAAGCCTCAAGGAAGCTAAACCTCCTCCAATGGTCAAAATAGTCTTGTTCCTCCAACAATGCCAGTATTCCCAACCTGAACATTCAAGTACAAGAAGAAAGAGCAGAGGGAAGAGTCCGGTCCTGGGTCATTCCTAGTAGTGAAGGTCCCGGCTGTTTTCTCACTGCTTTGTCTAAGATAAAGGTATATTTCCTATGAGGAATGCTTCTGCCTCCAGACAATGTGGCTTTGACCTTATCCTTTGATGACAATGTACCCAGCATCCCTGTGCTGTCTGGCATTTTGTGTCACTCTGTAGGTGGGAGCAGACTCAGGGTTTGACCCACCGGGCTGCGCACCTGACTCCCCACTTATTAGCGGCGCTACCCAGAGCAGGTCACTGACTCAATTTCGCCATCTGCAGAAAGGGGAAATAACAGTGGCTAGTGCATGCAGCACCCAATGCATGCAAATTCTCCCTGTGATGAAGGGGGAGCCCCTTCTTCCTGAACCCCAAAGATCCTTACATGCAGCCCACAGTGCACCTTCTCAGTAGCTGGTGTGTGCTTATCTCATTGCCTGTTGAGGTAGAAGATTCCAAAGCATAAGTCAGTGTGAATCTGAGCAGGGGGCTCTTTTGCCAAAGCTCCTGGGCTTAGCAAAAGCACACGGCATTGGTTTGATGTACCCCAGGAGATGCCCCGCAGCCACACAATACACGTTCCACCTATTCTGAAGAAGACAGTGTTCCCCTCCAGTGGCCTTACTGCTGAGGCTCCTTCCACTGAGTGAAGCAAAGAGCGAGCTCTAAGCTGCCTGCAGAAGGGGAGACGAAGCATCCCCGTCCCTGGCGAGTTCAGACAAGACCTCGCCTACTTCTCCCAGGACCTTTTGCCAGGACTATGACCAAATGGCACGGTTCATAGGTGTGGTTGTTTTATTAGTCTTTTTTCAGCTTGTCCTTTGATTATAAATTCATAATTTTCTCTGTTTACTTCCTTGAAGCTTTTTAGGTAGAGTGGTCAAACCATATCCTTTTTTACGCAGTGAAATCAAATGAACATTTTATTTATTTATTTATTGGTGGAACCGGGAATTGAACTCAGGCCCTTGCACTTGCCAGGCAAGTACTTTTTCTACTGAGCCATCTCCCTGGCCCCAGATGAACATTTTAGTATGTTCAAACAATGACAGATTTATCTCTTCTTTCACCAAGTCAGCTGGGTAGATGGGACAGGAGCCTGCGGAATGCTCATGTGTGTGTTTGTGAGTGTGTATGTGTGCACGTGTGGTGTGGTATCTGTGTACATGCGTGTGATACGGTGTGTGTGTGTGTGTGTGTGTGTGTGTGTGTGGTGTCTCTGTGTATATGATATGTGTGGGTGTGGTGTCTGTGTATATGATATGTTTGGGTGTGGTGTCTCTGTGTGTACAGGTGTGGTGTTGGTGTATGTTTGTGTAATGTAGTGAGGTGTGTGTATGTACATGTGCATGCCTGCCTGCCTGCCTGCCTGTACATCTGCCTGTACACCAGGGCAGGGCAGTGAGCTGGGAATGGCAACCTCTAGAGTGCGGCCCTGCCCCAGCTTGGCTCTAAGAATGATTTACATACATCATCTCTAAATTGCATTACACCCCACAAGGGTTGTTTACAAATGAGGAAATTGATTCTTAGAGAGGTTAAGCTTGGGGACCTCGCCCAGGTCACACGGCCAGTACAGGGAGTGAAATGAAGACTCAAATGGGCTTGGAGAACTCCACAGCCTGCACTCTTTGATATCCTTGGGGCTACATCGATACCCCCTTCTCTGAGGATTCGCTTTCCTCAGTGACCTGTGGTCAATGCAGATTGAAAATGTTAAACAGAAAAAGCAATTTAGGAGTTTTACATTTCACACTGGCTTGGGTAGCATGGGAACTCTCCAGCCGCCCCTCCACCCCATCAGGTGTCAAGCATGGCATTATGCAGCCTCCCCGTGGGCACCTGCTGTGTACCCCTCACACACACACCCTCTCCATTGTCACTTAGCTGGGGTGGCACCTGCTAGGCTAATTCTACTTAACTAAGGCTCCAAATGATGAGAGTAGTGACGCTGGTGATTTGGAGGTGCCAAAGAGAAGCCATGAAAGGCTTCCTTCAGGTGAAAGTAATATTTTTATTACAGTCCATTGCTATAAGTTTCTATTTTATGATTAATTATTGCTATTAAACTCTTATTGTATCTCATTTGTAAGTTAAACATTCCCATAAGCATGTTTGTATAGGAAAAGACACACAAATTGGTACCAGCCACATTTCAGGTAGCCACTAAAGATCTTAGACCAAACTTATCCCTTAGAGACAAGGGAAGACCACTGCGCTCTATGTGGCCATCTAGGGAAAGCTAACACATCAGCAGATTCACACGCCTTTGCCTCTCACGGTACTTTTTCCCCTGCGTTGTCTCTATCCATTAAATTTGTTCCAGTTTCATGATTTAACTGTGCACGTGAATTTAAGAGGAGGCAACCAGAGCAAGATCTTACAATTCTGCGAATCAGTAAATTACCTTCATTCATTCTCAAAACAACCATCTTCAGGGACTTGACTAAAGGAGAGACTGGGCACGAAGCTTTCAGGTTTGCTTTTGATTTATTTGTAAACCAGTGGTCATGAAACCCCAGCCCTAAGGAATATAGAATGGAGACTTTAGGGGAAAGGATACAAGGGCAAGAGATTTGGGCTGAAGCAAATGATTAGACACAGAATGGCTGTCCAGTGACAAGTGTCCATAGAGGTGATGTGGCCACCAGGCTCTCACTGGTAGAAAGCTGAGGAGATCTTGACTCTACACCTCACTCCCAACAAGGGTGGAGACCCAGTGCACCTGAGGGCTGTGAGCGAAGAGCAGCGTGTGTCAGGGTTCATCCTGTAGCCGAGAAGCTCCCTCCCCAGCTCTACTCCTGCCCAGCTCTGCAGTGGGCCTGTTGTTTGGCCAGAGAGACCCTGGAATGCTCCTGGCTGTGGTACACAGGCACAGAAAGCAGACATCGTGTGGATGAAAGAACACACACAAGAGTAGTGAAAAGCGCTTCTGAGCTCAGTGGAAGTGGCAGGAGGATCGCTTCTCCCCACAAATCCACAGTGAGTCAATCAGGTTCATTGATGCATCCAACAAATATTCACAGAGTGCGTGCTATGCCTGAGCAAGATGGGGCATTGCAATAGTGTGCGAGCAGGGATCCCTGCTCTTTATGTAACTGATGTGCTAGTTGGTCATGATCAGAAATGAGTCTGTGGCAGTCTGTGGCAAGGGCCACTGTAGTGGATGCCAGCTGGTGGTCAACTTGTTATGCCCAGCTGCAACACTGCACTGTGGTGCTGGCTGTGGGATCCCACCTGAGGATTGTTGCCAGCAGCATAAGACGTGGAACAGGAGGAGGAGGAAAGAGGCTGTTGGGGAAGCTATAAAAGCTGTAGAGAAGCTGTTGGAAGCTGCTGGTTCTCTTGGGCTATTCTGCTGGGGGGGGGG
>NDGM011147419.1:0-11172 GCA_002564305.1 Octomys mimax | reverse complement strand
TTGGTTACATTTTCTTTGCTCTGAGGAAATCTGGTGGTGCTGTGAGGACACATGAGCTGCCCACTGCCACATGAGCTTCCCCATGAGGAACTGATGCCTTTTGGCAACAGCCACATGAAGGGAGCCTGGTGCAGCCTTCAGGTAAGATGACAGCTGCACCAATGTCTGGACGGCAACCTCAGAAACTGATGTTGGTGACTGTTTCCTTAAGCCTCTAAGTAGCTTGTTATACAGCAACAGATAACTTGTGCAATGGTGCAGGGCCAGGTATAATAAAATCAGACATGGTATTAAATAAAAAACATTAATTTCAATGAAGAGCTACTATGGAAGTCTTCCCTAGATAAAAAAAAAATAGGAGAAAAATGCAAAGGAAAAATTTACCACATTCCCTAAGTCTGAAGTAAAGGGCCGAACAATGCTACTTATGCTGAAAGGCACTGGGAGGGTGAGAGAAGACTTGCTAAGAGCACTTGGGTGAGTTATTTTTAATATTTTTTATTGCCTTGATCATAGGCTACAAATATGGATGATAAGAGAGAAAGCATAGTAAATAGTATTAGTCTTCTACTATTTTCAAAGTCTAGCTGGATGGTGTCTGAAATATGGATAGCGAGTTGGAAGCAACTTCAAAACCATGTTGTCTAATGTTTTCATCGAAGAGATTTAGGCATGGCGGCAGTTACCCCATGGTACGGCAGTCTGGAGACACAGCCTGAGGGTGCAGCCCCTCCACTGCCACATGGGTGCCTGGGCTTCTACTGAGGGCCCTGAGGATGCAAGTCATCACTGAGGTGATGTCTGTCACCTTAGCATTTACCTAAGCACAGGCAAGCCATGAGCTGTGTTTCTACAGCTTCTCAGTAACTCCTGTAACACTTCTCCATGTGTCTTGGTAGGTTTGTTCTTGGATCATAAGGAAGCCTAACTCATCTCTGGTGTAAGTTAATAATAACTCACACTGGAATCGATCAAAGCAATACACACATTAGGTAAACGTGGCAGCGGTCATAAAATGCTCCAGAATCACTGATTTTAATGGTGGTTTGAGAAAGGTGGTCTTTCCACTCCTAGAAGATTGCCTGGGGCATTCCCAAGAAAGGCATTCTAGTGAAGCTTGCTATTAAATAGTCAAGGTTCTGAAACAAACTCCAAAACACATTAGATTCATGTTCACTGACCTTTGTAAATGACCATCGGTGACAAAGCAAGTGATAATCAAGTGTTGTCTTAGTTATGTTTCTTATCACAGGGACAAAATACCTGACACCCACAAAATAAATGTGAAGAGATTTATTTTGGCTCACAGCTTGTGGAAGTTTCAGTCCATAATCAGGTGTCTACCAGGCAAGGTGGCATAGCAGAGCAGAAAGAACTTGTGGTACAGGTGCAGGCAGCGGAGAGCTCAAAGGAGGAGAGAGGAAGCTAGGCCCTCACAGGCCACACCCCCAGCAGTTGACCTCCCCTTGCTGGCCATGGCCTTCCAACATCACACTTAGCTGTCAATTCTTCAGGGGGCCAGGCCACGGATGCATACTGTGACCCCATGGTCCAGTCACTTCCTCAAAGGCCTTCTTATAAGTGCGTGAAGCTTGGGAAGCACCGCATTATAAACTGTAATGAAAGGGAACTCAAGATCACCCACAGCCTTTTAGACACCTTTGACTCTCTTCTTATCTTCAATTCTGGCCTGTCAGCAATTTTTTTTTTTTTTTAATGTATTTAGTACAGGGCCTACAGGGTCTCACTATGTAGATCAGACTCATAGTGATTCTTCTGTTTTCAGCCTCCCAAGTGCTGGGATTATGGGCATGCTCCACCACACCCAGTCTCAATCACCACCTCAGCATGCGCTGGAGGTGGGGCTGGGATGGCACTCTGGGGATTGAACCTGGGTTTCTGCATCTGCCTGAGCAGGTGCTTTAATCTACTGAGCTATCTGTCCAGCCCTAGCAATTCTTGTTAGGACTAACAGGGCTTATTTATTCATTTCCAGAATTTCAAGAACTTTTCACTGTATTCTACCCCATTGCTACTGTTCTGGTCAAATCTACATCATTTGTCAGTAAAATAAATGACATCCATACTGCAGTTTCTGGGCTACCTATTGTAATAGATAACTTCCGACTCATCTCCTAGCCCCCTTAACATCTGCAGTCTATTCTCAACCACAACAAAATTGTCCCATTTGGTGGGTCAAATCTCTATTAGAAACTTCTGGGCTACAGTCTCACTCAAAGCAAAGCCAAAGTCCTTCCCATCATTTGCCAGGTTCTGCAAAGCCTCACCACAGTCCTTGCCTGGTGACACTCTGACCTCTACTCCTTTCCATTTTTAACACCCTGATACCCGTGTCTCCTTATCATTCAAAGTGCCACACACACTGTCATCTTAAGGCCACCTTATTTAAAATTCCAGCCCCTTTAACTCAACTCAACTCATATCCCAGTCCGTTGCTTTGTTTTTCTCCTTATCTCTATGAGACATGCTACAAATCCAATGTATTCTTCTTGACTGTTGCTCTTCCACTTGACTAAAGTAGAGGAGATGATGGGTAAGTGAGCAGATGCTTGCAGTAGAGATGGTAAGAATAGACAGGACTCAGGATCCATTTCGGAAGTCACTTTGGCAGAAGTGGGGCTAGCTATGAGACTGAAAATAGACATACAAAGTGACTCTTTTGCTTTTGACTTCAACAACTGAATGGATAGCTGTACTATTTTTTAGGATGGGAAAACTGATTAAGAACAATTCCTTGATAGGGAATGATCAGATTACTTTAGAATGTCCGTTAAACACGCAAATAGAAATGTAACATAGATGTAGTTATAGGTACAAAGCTAGACCTCAAGAAATGGGGTGTCTAGACTAGAAAAATAAATTTGGGCGTCTTCAGTGCATGGATGATATTTGAAGACATGGAATCTGGTGAATCACTAGAAGAGAAAGTGTAGGCAGAGGAGAGATTTACAAAAGATTCCTAGAGCAATGGTCACTTTAGACATTGAATTTAGGAAGCGCTATGTGCTGCAGGAAAGAGGACATTGTATTAGGGGTCAAGTCTGTAAAGAAGAGAGAAGGATGGGAGACAGTTCACCAGGCCCATGACACAGAGATAGGGAAGCTTGTGGAGCTGGAGATGCGGCAGGGAGGTGGCTTTCACCTGCTGATCGCATCTGTAGTTCTCCATGAATTATTTGACAAGGGCTGCAGTTGAGAGTTGGGTGGGAGGAGATGCTGGGTGGCAGGATGGAGGGAAGCACGTAAGAGCCGCCATCCTGGGGGGAAGCTAATGGATTTACTAGGCAAGTTTGCTTGTCAAGGGAGAGTGCTCACCGAAGACTTTTAGTCATAAGTTTAGAATGAGTCCTGATAGGATGCTTGTGATTTTTCTCCAGCACCATTCACCTGCATGGGCACAGAGATATTGTTAACAGTTGATTGAGTTTAGAAGGAAATGGGGTGCCTGGAGGGGGAAATGAGTTGTTCCCCAGTGGGTATAGTTCCAGGCGTGCGAATAACTACCTTCTAGAGATCTGCCATACAGTCCTGTGTCTGTAGTTAATATTACTATATTGTGTACTAAAATTTTGTCCAGGGGGAAGATTTCACTTCAGGTACTAGTAGTAGATTTCATTTCATTTGAAGTCAAATTTTATTTTACTTTATTTTTTGTGGTATGGGGGATTGAACTTGGGACCTTGTGCTTGCGAGGCAGGCGCTTATGTTGCTGAGCTATCTCTCTGGCCCCAAGTACTACAATTTTAATAAAAGAAAGACATAAAGACAAGCACTGTGTAATATCAAATAGTGCTAGATTTTGCCCCTGAGAACATGGATAGTAGTGTACTCTTGTTAGGCAAGGAAGTGTCTACCATCCACAAACCACCTTTTGGGTCATAATTATGTAAATGGTTACTCTGTAGCAATTTCCCAATGCTTATTCTCTAGTTTTCAGACCAGGAGGGTGCTACAATAGCAGGTGATGGCATCGTCTTCAGAACATTCTAGAATGAACTCAGTGACAGGTGTGAATTCTTGAGTAGCAGTTAACAATGGCCTTAGAGGAGACAATGTCTCTGCCTACTAGCTCTCTACTGTTTTGTGGATACCTTCAAGTGCCTACCTAAATTTCTGCAGTATTTATGGGAGAACAAATTACAGTTTTCCTTTTTAAAAATTCCATGCCAGAGGAATTCCAGCCAAATAGCTCAGCAGATTAAAGCACCTACAAGTAGGCGCAGGGGCCAGGGGTTTCATCCCCAGGCCTGCCATGCTAGTCCCACCCCCAGGGCACGCTGAGACAGCGATTGAGACTGGACATGGTGGTGCGCACATGTAATCCCAGCACTAGGGAGGCTGTAAAAAGGTGGATCACTATGAGTCTGATCTAATAGTGAGACCCTGAATGCCCTGTAGACCCTTTCCTAAGATACAGGAAAAAAAAAATCCATGCCCAACAGGACTTTTGGCTGTGCACTGAGCCACACCTGGGAGAGCCCACACTTCTATACAGATCACAGACAACAGACCACATGAATGAGTACCTGAAAGGACTCAGCTTTGCTGCTTGCTTCAAAACCAGTCATGATTCTAGTACTGGTAAATGTTAACAATATTAATATCTATGATCTGCTGCAGCTAAACAACTCCCTCTCATGGGAATTGCAACTCCCTCCTGGAAGAGCTGCAGGATGGAAAGGAGTCAGGAGATCCTGCAGCCATCACTTGGGGCTTTGGGATGCAAAGATTATCAGGCTGCAGTGCTGGAGGAAAGGCTCAGGTTTATAGTTCTTGGCTTCAGACATATTCAGTGGCCCAGGTCCTAAACGATTGTTTTCTGTTTTTATTGAAACAACTGATGAACAATGCTAAGTAAGTTGAATTAACATTTATCTGGCATCCCCAGGACTGTTAGGGTATGGACTAGAGAACAGTGAGACCTAGGATTGGAATGATGACATTGAGTAGGATTATTTCATCCCCTGGAGCCAGCGAGCCCCTCTTCAGAAGAAGCCGCCTGGACCTCTCACTCCCATGAGGATGGTTATGCCCTGGCTGGACAGCTGTCATGGACACACCAGAGACAGTTGCTGTGCAAATCACTAGATCTCTTCGCCCTCCTCTTGACGTGTGATCCATGGCAGCTCCACCCCAAATTCACATCCAGGGAAAGAAGGCTAAGTAAACCTTAGAAAAATCACACAATCATGCTCATTTTGATGTTTATTCTTCACTGTGTTGAAAGTAGCCTGACGATTTCTTCCTAAATTGCCATATACTTTTCTGTTTCATTTTGATTTATGGCAGTGTTCCCCTTTATTACAATTCATTGTAAAATGTTTTAAATCAAGTTATTTGAAATACAATTTTAACTCATTTTATAAATTTTTGTTGCTTTTAGATGATGCTTGGCATGACATACTATCGTCAATAAATAGCTCCAAAATTTAAAAAAGGGAAGATGAGTTGGGGCTTGTTGGTGAGCGTAACAGGGGAGGGAAGGCGAGGTGACTGGGACTGTAGGAAAAGGGGTGGATCATGGATAGTAGTGTACTCTTGAGGACCTCAGAATGTGGAAGACAGGAAATGGGTGCCCGGGTCAGTGGGTCGGCCATTTCAAAGTGGGGTGCTAGAGAGACAGGGTATGGTGATTTGTTTGAGATTGAGTTTTCAGAGGTGTTTGTATCATACTGTTGTATTGGGTACAGTGAATGAAATAGACACTGATGACTTATAATACTGAGGGGAACTAACAATACGTAATACCCAATTAAATATAATGTGTTAGATGGCGATACATGCTATTGAGAAAAATAAAGGAGAATGGGAAGTTCTGGGGGACATTGTATGTTAAGTAAGGTGCCATGGAGGATGCCACTATATAGGTGGATAGGCTGGAAGGAAGAGATGAGCTGGCACACAGATGTTTCAGGAGGTACAGTTCAGGCACAGTGATAATGGTGTGACATAGCCCAGTGGCTGCAGTTACCTGCAAAGTGTGCAGTGACAGAAGAGAGACAGTGACAGTCAGAGAGATCCTGGTGATGGTCAGAGGGGAATGAGGTCCCCTGAAGCCAGCTGCCAAGTTATGGAGGGCCTTTGAGGTCACTGAAAATATTTAGTTTTTCTTGGAGTAAAATGGAAATCTACTGGGGGGTTGAAGCAAAGAAAAAACCTTATACTTCAAAGGATCACTATCCTCACTGTGTTGAGTGGGGACTGAAGGAGGACTGGACCGAAGGAAGGGGCAAGGGAGATCAGCTAGGAAAAGCTCACAACAGTCCAAGAAAAATGATAGATAGGACCTTGGCAGTGGCCCTGGAGCTAAGGAACAGAGGTAACAATCTGGGTACTTTGTGAAGGTGGGACCACATGCATGTGCCAGGGGGCTAGAGGTAGGGTGTGAGACAGAAAGAGGAGACAGGGACTCTAAGAATTTTGGCCTGAGCAGCTGAAAGTTTGAAAACAAACATTTACTAAGGTGGAGAAAACAGAGTTAGATTGTATTGAAGATTAGGCTTTGGTTTTGTTCATGTAGTGCTAAGATTCCTCTCACAATGCAAAGTGTAGATGTGTACTAAGCAGTTGGATGTATGGGACTAGAATTTGGGATTCTGAGCCTTACTTCAGTTCTATTTCATGCTGAAGATAACAATTTGAGTGGCATCTGGAGCCACAAGACTATGTAATATCTCTAAGGGACTTAACACCCCTAGGAGATTTCTAATGCTTAGAGGCCAGGAAGATGAGGAAGCAACAAAGATCATTGAGAGGAAAATAAGGAGAATGTATACCAGGGAGTCTAGGATAGTTCTGTGGGCAAGGGCAAGGGCTAGGACACAGCGTCCTTATGAGATGACTGGGAACAGGTGCAGGAAATGGCCACCGACCTAAGGCAGGTGAGGAGCTCTGTGTCCAAGTGCTGGGTGACTCCAGGACTGAGACAGGAATGGTGGTGAGCAGGAGGCAGTGAGCCACATGCTATGCCACCGTGACTCTGTGAGCCAGGGGCTGGAGAGGCCAGCAAGAAGAGGCTGTAAAGTATGCTGATTCATTGTAACACAGATGAGGTTTTTGAAGAAGAAGAGACCAGATATCTGTGGAGTTTTGAGGGAGCACCTGGTGAGACTGACCCCTTCTAGCCTCGGGGTGCCTGGGGAACCTGACTAAATGATTTGATTCCTCTGGGTCCTTTTAGTCATAGTTCAAAACAGCTATTTAGTAACCTGTTCCTCCTAGGGCACAGAGGAAGGGGCTAGGAGAGGAGGGCTTGGACATGGGGCTAGATTAGGGAATAACCTGCGTGGTGAGGAATGAGGTGCTGGATTCCCAGGCTAAGGTAGGTGATTGATGGAGGAGGAGCAGGAGCTGCTACGTGGCATACAGGGTTGGACTGAAGCACCATGGGGCCTGATCTCTGGGCAGCTGGTCTACCCTGAGGCTGGAGATGTGATAGCAGCAGGAAGACAAGGTGACTGAAAACCTATCTGAGGTGGGGCACCTTCTAGGGGTAGGTGGTGGAGAATTATTATATGTGCTGTTATAATGCCATGGTCATCAGATTAGAGGGATGTTTATCAGAAGTCAGTGAACTGTGTTTCATCCCAATCCATGACTCACCCAGTAAGAAACAGCAAACACACACTAAACTTGGCTGATGGGGAAGTACTCAGGAACTCTGGGAAAAGAAAGAGGAGATCCTTTTGTGATGTCAGGAACTGGCCCAATGACTCTCTCATCTTGTTTTTGTGGCACCTTTGGCTAGCAGAGAGGAGCTGGCTTCAGGGGCATCCCTCTCAAGAAGATGGTGGCAGGGATGCTTAAGGTGATCTCAGAACAGAGGGGTGGGAAAGCCAAGAGTGGCTTCTTTTCTCTTTTATTTTTGGGTTCAGGCTCTGTTTCCTGTCGTTTTGGCTGTTTTCTCTCAGGAAGGAAACAGGAATGTTCCCTCCACATTCACAACATCCATTTGCAGCATGGCCCCTGGCCTGCCAGTTAGGCGACAAGCCTAGCACTGATTCTTTTCCATTCTGACTGTGCTACCTCAGCCATTCAGGCTTTCTTCACCTGAGGTCCTCCCTACCTCTACCATCTCAGGCCTGGAAGGCACCCAAACTGCAGTACAGGAAAGAATCATCTGTTGCAACATTTGGGGACTATAGCCGAAGAAGAATGCACAGAGTTTTGACTCAGAATCAGAAACCCATTATTTGCTTCACTGTTAATTATTTTTTTTAGAAACCTGACTATATGATTTGATTCCTCTAGGTCCTTTTAGTCATAGTTCAAAACAGCTGTTTAGTAACCATCCAGGCCCTGGAAGAGAGATTTTGGCTGGGACCAATCTGGAAGTGATGACATGCATCCACAACTCTTTCGGGTGTTGAGACTATCACTGGTTGTTGATTCAATTGGTAATCAATCAATCAATCAATCAATCAGTAGTAAGCATCTCTTCTTTCAAAGTGTATTAATTGAGGGACAGGATTATGTTGGATACACAGTGACATAACAGTACCCGACAGCGATGAGCCTACAATCTAATGTGACATCAAATTAACCAAAGTTTTGGGCAAATAATGTAAATCAGGATTGCAAAATGTAAGAATAAAATGAGTTCAGTGAAAGGAGAAACAATTTTACTTGAAAAAGTGACTCGTGGAAAAAAAAAAATCTCATCCCATCCCAAACTATAATATGAGAATGTCGAGAGGAGAGTTTATTTACTCGTCAGAATAAAAGAGAGGCTGGAGGAGAGTGACACTGGCCAAGAATCTACTTTTCTTTCATGCATTAAGCTCTGTAGAGAAGGTTTTGGAGCAGTGGGGGCGCAATGAGCTGAGATTATTTGTTTAAGGTCAGACAGCTGCTCACAAGGGAAGTTGGCATCTGAACCTTGAATGGCCCGATGTGAGGTCATTGATCTTTTTAGTCATCATCCAGTGCACTTTCTATTATTTATTTTAAGTTGAGTGTGTGGCAGGCACTGTACCAGACATTAGGGCTGCCCTGCTGGTATTTGGCGCTAACAGTGGCATGTGACACAGTCAATCAGGAGCTGTATCCCATGAATGAAACCAGGTGATGCTATTTTAAGTCTTAGGTTAGCCTTAGACTCTCAAGCCAAGCAACACAAACTTGATATGATCAGTTAGGGAGAGAATATTCACCTCTTGCAGTAAAACACATTTTCTATCCAGAGGTCCTCTGATGGTGTTGGGTGTTCTGTGTGCTTCTCTCTGACAGCTGTGTGAACATGGAAGTTAGAGGAGTCGGGGGTGGAAGACGAGGTGGAAAGAATCATTACCATAAACCAAGCTAAGGAAAGCCTGCCTGCTCTGCACCTACCCTTTATGGAATGAGTGGATCAAAAGACTTCATGTAAATGATGTTTTGGTATTATTCATTCATCTTTTTCCTAAAAAATTTAAAATTTATTTATTCATTTAAAGGTCTTGCTATGCATCTTGGGCTCATAGTAATCCTATCTCAGCCTCTCCAGTACTGGGATTAAATGTGTGTGCCACCATGCCTGGGGTTCTGGGGCCTGAAGGGCTTGTGGTTTCAGGGATGGAACACAGGTCTTGTGGTTCCAGGGATGGAACACAGCCTTTTTTGTTTTCCTTTTCAAAAGAATAAGAATCGCTGTGGTTCTTACTGAAACATAGATGCGTGTATCCTTATAAGCCAATACTATAATCTGGTCAAATAGCCAACTGCCCAACTTTCGTCTGACAGATGTGGAAAGCCAAACCCAAAGATTTTATTGCCTTGTAGAGAGCACCAAATGGAAAGTGTCAATTGGTATAAATACAGGCTTCATGACCTCAAATCCATGGGGTTTATTTCAGGCAGAAGTACCTCTTTGTCATCACGTAAGAAGGTAGAAGCAAGTGCAGCTTTTCAGTTTCTCTGAACTTGAATGCTGATAGGGTACTTGGGCAGGTTATCTGACTTTTATAACTAACATCTCTAACCAGCATTAGTCAGTATATAATAATACTGCTGTTTTGGGAGAGAATATATTCTATATTACTTTCTTGCATGTGAGTAAATGGCTCAATGAATTAAGTGGACTAACTTAAGAATTTAGTGTCTGTCCCACTAACTATGATTTGGGGGGGACGAACTTTCATCTCTGCATCTTCAGCACCTCCACAGGGTTCTGCTTGTCACACAGCAGGCATGCCGTGGCCTTGGTGGGATGGAGTAGAGTCCTGTTCCCTCAGCTCCTAATTCACTTTCCACACAGGTATCAAAACAAGTTATGAAGGGAACTGAGGGCAGAGGCCAGAGGCCAGATGCATTTCAGAATCGCACTGCTAGTATGAAATTATCTTGAATACAAATCTTTAATGAATCTGCATTTATTGAGCATCTGAGCCCAAATCCGAGCAACAGTTCTGGTTTGCAGGCGGTAATCTGGATTAGATGGAACAACAGTCTTTGGTCTAATATCCATGTTGTTTGGAACATGTATGTATATGATGCAGCTTGTGTGGTATAGGTAGAGCAGAGATTAAACTGTAAGGCTCTTGGCTGCCCTCAGGGGAGGAGAAATGGGGAGTCTGAGCACAGAGGTGCTCATTGCATGAAAGGTGAGAATGTTTCTGTTCAGCATCACTGAGCATCCATTTCAATTGAGGTCTCACTCCAGGAGTTCTTCATCCAGGCAAAATGTAGAACATACACATTCAGAGAGAGAGCTTAGAGCTGCACACACACAGCAGTGGGAAAAGAAGTCCTTTCTCGGACTGCAAATAACTAGCAGCAATGTCTGGTGAAAGGGAGAGAGCAAATCTTGTTTGAAATACAGTTATCAAATCGACTGTCCTTTACCAGGAATTAAAGCTGTTGTAGTCAGAGATGAAGTCTTCTCTTCAAATCTTAATAAGAGCCACAGAGCAAGGAAGATCAAGGCCAGGGGATTTCAGGGTACAAAGGAACACATCAAGGAGCTCAAGAAACAGGTAGAGCAGAGGCTCAGAGGGGGCCAGACAAGATCCTCCACAGCCCAGGATCGCCACTTGTCACTGGAGAGTGGGAACCCGTTGTGAACCTCGCTATATGCATTTGGGATCAAAGCGTTTAGGCAAGTAATCATATTTTTTTTTTAAATTTTGTTTATTATTTATTTGTGTGTGTGTGTGTGTATGTGTGTGGCCAACT
>NDGM011147383.1:0-22647 GCA_002564305.1 Octomys mimax | reverse complement strand
AAAGTGACATTTTGCTGGTGCCATGGGCATGACTTTATTTTTGTTGGGCTTTTCTTTTCCTGCGTAAGGAGGGTTAAATGAACTATTTTGTAGAGAAAATGAATATTAATCCCAAGTGATTCGCTTATGAACTATTTGTAGACAACACTTATGCATTAGTGTTTGATAGTTTTTAAAAATATTTGTATTGAATCAGCTCTATTAATAAAAAGGCGGAAGTTTTATGTCCATCCGTATACAACTCCAATCAACATACCCAAAGTTACTGTGCTCAAATAAATTGTCAGCACACACATACAAAAAAGTAAGGACCAGAGCTCCCCCAGAAAGGTACCACAGTATCCTTAGCAACAACAAGGTCCTGAGCTCTTCTAAGGATGAGAACAGCCAAGTCTATACCAGGAAAGCCAGCGTGACTAACTTTTCCAGGAGATTGAACAGTGCTCCATCAGGAGCAGAGCTTGCCCGAAGCGAACTGAAGCCATTGTCGGTGACAGCAAGGTCCCGAGCTCCTCCGATAAGAAGAACCACATTCATCAGGATAGCCAGCATGAGAAGCTCCTCCAGGAAAACCGACCGCTCCCTGCAGCTTCTCAACATCTTCCTCTCCATTTCTGTCTCTTATGCTGCCAACAACAACCCTTGGGGGGGCCCCCACCCCAGCACCATGCAGGCTCAGTGCAGCTGGGTGTTACAAGTTGACCACCAGTTGTCAGTCCACCACAGGTGAGATGCTCAGAGCAAAGTGGTTACAAGCCAGGGATGACGGCAGCCCCAGAGGCAAAGGAGATTCTCCCCTGAAGCTCTCTGGAAGGAATGTGACCCCCCCCCCTTGATTGGGGTCTGGTGATACTGACTTATGGCTTCTAGGAGGGCTCTATGAGAGAGAAAAGTGATTGCTTAGGTTTCCTCCAAAAATGTTAGCATATGGTGGATGGAACAGAATTGGAAGGCGCCGCTCCTACTCTTCCTCTGGCCTTTTCCAAAGCACTATAGTCCTGGCGCAAGGGAGCAAGCGTATTCTCAGAGATTTCTACAGCAACTCCCTGAGGTCTTTCCACATGGGAGCTGAGCATACCAAGAGGAGACCTAGCTGATGTTTGAGCCCCTCTCCACAGCTCTCCAGGTACTGCGAACAGATCTCAGACACCTAGCAGGCTCTCCCAAGCCCTAAAAGCACTGAGCCAGAGCCGACATCAGCCAGGCCTCTGAACCAGCTTCTCATCAAGGGCGGTGCCACTGTGCTACTCACATATCCCGGCTGTATTCACCTGTAGTGATTTTAGAGAGTGAGGCTGCAGCTCTCCAACCCGAATTAGAGGCTGTGTTTGTCTTTGGGGCTGATGACAGTCATTAGAGAAATGGTAATGAAAACAGGAAATGAGAAAGTTTTAATTCCTCTTGGGATTCCTGAAAACAGCAATTGTGACTCCGGAGAGCCGAGATGCAAATTGCTTACAAATTCAGCTTGCCAAATAAATAGGCCTTATTACTTTCAGCATCTTCACCATCTGTGAGAGCCGGAAGGAAGCCTTGAGGTTGAAAGTCCATTTACCACCAATAAAGATGATGAAGGCGGTCAAGGGTAAAAATATATATCTCACAGTTTTTAAAAAGTTCCATCTCCAGATAATACAGTGCCCACAATCCCACAGATCAAATTCACTGTGCTTTTCCTCTCCTTAAAATATTTGCTTTTTCAGAAAGTACTTTACAGTCAGGGTCACCGGATGACAACACGGCTCAGCTGGGTTCATCGAGGTGGTAGATGTGTTAGAGGCCTCGTAGAGTTGTCTGTCGGTCATGTGGACCTAGTCGGGTCCAGCTTCAGTGAGCAATCAGTGCTAAACGAACAAGGAGATGCGATCTCCTCCTCCCGGGTCCACCGGTCAGAACCTTGGCAGCGAAGTGTGGTTCGGCATGATACATGAGCGGCCAGTGTATTGCATCACCCTGAATTCCTGTTTTTCCTTTGTCATACCCCAGAAAATGCCCAGGCTCCCCTACTCCCACATTTTCTCAATAGGGCCCAGCCTCCTATTGAGCCAGCAGGTCAGACGGGTGCCCTCCGGGGGTGTGCGTGTGCACGCACTTTCCGCACGTGTGTGTTTCTCTTGCATGTGTGTGGTGTCCTGCGGGGCGTGGGGCCGGCCGGAGCTTGCTCACTTAGGAGGAGCGTTTGAGCTCAGCACACTGCACAGCGGGTCTTCCTGCAGGAAACAGAGATTGAGCCATCCACTGAAGCCTAAATTCCCATCTAGACCCGAATCCAAGACGGACCTAGGAATGCCATCCGGAAACCTCCTAAGTGCACCAAGTGGGTCTGGNGGGTGCACATTTTTAAACCCTTGTGTGGCAAAATAATTCCAAACATTTTATCCTCTACCTAGAACCTGAAGGTCTGCCGAACACTTTCTGAACATGCATCGGTCTGCACTTGCCTGGAAGTGTCAGGGAAACTTAGTTTGGAAGCCCCTTGGGGGGAAAGTGGGGGTCTTGGGAAGCTGCTCAGGAGTCAGCTCAGAAGAGTGGGTGTTCAGGAGGAAGGCAGTGGAGTGTGCACCTCAGAAGTGACACAGAGCACCGTTATTCCAGCCTCAGGTCAGGGAGTGACGCTGCCCAGCGCTGTGTTCCTGGGCAGCTCTCCCTTCTATGGAGCAAAATCTGCATCTTGGGAACCTGTTGCCTCAGCTCTGGGTCTGACTCCTGTGGCTTCCCCTGTGGGACACACGCTGTGTGCCCTGTGAAGCCACGCCCGGCACGCACTGGCTTCCCCATCTTCTGGGATTCCCAGCCACAGCCCAGGCTCCCGCAAGGCAATGGGAGCTGGAGCTGGCCTTTCTCGGTTAACTTCCCAAGCTACCAGGTGAAGCCACACAAAGGGCTCTTACATCTGAGAGCTTCCTTAGTACAGCGCTTCCTCTCTGTGTGTCAGGCAAACCTCCAGCCATGCTGTTGGAGAGGATGTCATCATCCTAGGGGAAGCCAAGGCCTGGGCCTTAGGTGACATCCAGCTAGTAAATCCGAGACCTGGGCTTTGAGCTCAGCTGTAGCTGCCCCACCTAAGAGCCCATCCTTTAGGCTCAGACCAATGAAGAAAAGTGTGGGAATCAGAATGTAATACAGTGAGCAGCAGATCGTTCTCTGTGCCCACTGGGTTTATTCGTCTGAGCTCCCAGCTCTTGAGAAATTCCATGTATAGGACATTTGAAAGGGGGATAAAGGAGAATGTGCTTTCTGGAGCTCGGAGAAGCCCAACTCCCCTAGTGAGAGCAGGAATCATCAGCTATGTGGGTGGGAGCTCTATCGCTTGCCCCATAGCCAGGAGCATCCCCTGGCTATGATGCGGGGTCTGGCTGCATGCAGCTCTCTGCAGGAGAAAGCTCAAAGCGTGGCTGTGTAGTTCAGTCTCTCAAAGTGAATGTTAGGAAGGGAATTGGGTTCACCATACTCAAGTGGAGTTTTAAACATTTGAATTGGGGTACCGTCATTTCTGCTAAAATGTAAAGCTGTTAGGATGGACTGTTCCAACAAGAGTTCTGGAGTGCTGTGACTTAACCAACAGACACTTATTCCCTCCAGTTCTAGAAGTGGAGAAGTCTGAGACTTCAGTGTCAGCAAATCTGGAGCTCAGACGGCTGTCCTCTCGTAGCCTCATGTGGCAGAGGAGAGGAAACACATCCCTCTTTTTTGAGGGCTCTAACCCCATATATGAAGCTTCTTCCTTCATGAGACAGACTCAGCCTCCAAAGTCGTCTCCTCTTAATCCCATCCAATGGGAGCTTAGAGTTTCAGTGTATGAATTTGGGAGGGACCCAGACATATGTTCTGTCACAGATCTATCTAAGCCACATGATGAGCTTTGCCGTTGCTCTATAAAAGTCCTGTCCTCTCCTTTCCAGTACTTATCCTTGAAGGAAAAGTGTTGCTCGGGTGTTTGCTAGATACTCCTCACCTCTGAAGGGGGCAGCAGGAGAATGCGGAGTTACAGGTCTTCCGTGGCAGAGCCAGAACTAACCCACACCCATATAGGAGAGCAGGCACCTCCTGCATCCTGTGCTCGGGGTGCTCCACAGCCCTCCCCCCTCCCGTCCCCAGCCTTGGGTAGGGTGGCCTGTTAGGCACTAAATAAAACAGCTTTACTCTGCGAAGAGAATGACCTGGCCTGGCGCCTGGGTTGGCTCAGTCCAACACAATAATTCACGTGCTTCCAGGACTGGCTGAACATCAGCTTCAGTGAATTGCAAACTTTGAAGTTGATTGTATTTCCCTCTCTGCATAAACTGCCCCTGGTCCATACATTTAGAAAGCACATACACTGTGTCCCTGCCCAGGTTCAGGCAGAGTTTACATGACAGATCCTGGTCTTTGTCATGTTCCAAGCCTCCCAGCGCGGAGGCCTAAGCTTAGCAAGCATGCTATTACTCACCTCGGGGAGCGGGTGGGTGTTCCAGGTCCTCATGAATCCTTGTTATTAGTGAGAACTCTTAAGTTTATTCTCCATGTATCCTTATTATTAGAAAGATACTGGAACTGTGACGTTTGTTTGGTAAAGTTTAGGGAAATCCATGCATAGCAGAACATACTTAAAACCAGGCTGTGCCTGGTTAAGTCTTCCCTCTGAGGTTCCAGACGGAGGGGAATCTTGCAGTCCTCCATACACAGCACCACACTTTTTGTTTGATTCATGTAGAATTTCCAATTAGCCGACTAATGGAAAATTTCAGCCAACAACATCAGGTATGATGTGCCTTTCTTTGTGTGTTCATGCGCAAGAGTCGTGTAATTTCAGGTAGGAAAACTATAGTCAGAGCTGAATTTTGAGAAGCAGACTTATCTGAATAACCAGCTGTGGTTTGTAGAAGAGCTCACATCCATACAGGTAGAGAGCTAAGCACCCAGACTTTGAAATCAGCCCTACTTAGAGCAGATCAGGGCTTTGTTACCAATCGACTACGACTTGAGTGAGCTACTGACCACCCTGAGCCTCAGTTCCCTCATCTGTGAAATGGGTGTGTGAATGTTATGTAATGTTTCTATTTTGTTGGGTGATTCAATGAACTATCCATGGAGACCCTCACACAGCCTGGAATGAAGTGCTCCATATGTAGTATTTTAGATACAGTTTTAGAGCCCGTGCTAATTTTCATAGCCTCACCAGACACCTGAGATGAGTCAGGGCCTAATATTTCAGGCATATTTTCTCAGACAGAAGAAATCTTAATAGCAGCTTTCTAGTTCAGTTAGACTGTCTCACAGGAGCTGGTGGCGTAGCCAGCTCCACCGCACCTAAGCAGCTTGCATGATGTCCTCCCTTTGGACTGCTGCTCCAAAAGTTAGGAGCACACTGATGTAATCCAGTCCCCGTCACTTCACAGAAGAAGGATCGGAGGTGGTTTTTGCAGACACTGAGAAGTCCTCTCCTGAGTCCTGCCTGGTAGTCCCCAGGACCCTGTGGACACAGCCAGCAGGAGAGGCTGAGCCACGGGCACAGAGGTCCTCCTGCCAATTCTGAGTGCTCTGTTGCCTCATGGGAAAGAACGCCAGCCATTGCATCGCTGCCCTCTGGATCCACTGGGGAAGTCCTTGTGAGAGGGAATTTTGCTTGGAAGATCTGCCCCTCTTTGCCTAGGGAGCAGCTCCTTCTTTTTAGTAACCTGTGCTCCGTCCACCAGTCACAACATACCCCTCTCCCTGACCGATGTTGTGCAGATGTATTCCGAGGCCCCCAGTGCATCAGGATCTCGTCCCTTCTGTCGCCATAGCATCTCCCCTGGGACTCCCGACCATGTCCACCGGGACTGTTGCTCACATAGCCACCACCTGTTTTCCAGCCTCTCAACATCGCCTACAGTCACATCTACAGCTCCTACAGGAACTTCGTGGGACCCCCGCATTTCAAGACTATCTGCAGACTCCTGGGTTACCAGGGCATTGCTGTGGTCATGGAGGAGCTACTGAAGATTGTCAAGAGCTTGGTAAGGAGTGGCCTCGGCCCATGTGGGGTGGATATGAACAAAGTTCGCTTTCTCTTGTACCTGTAGTGTGACAGCCAAGCCCCAGCACTCTGAGTCTTCTTCTGGAAATTCCCTAGGGCATCCTTCGGCCTTATCTCTTGGAAGTTCCCATTTTATTATTCAGGTGTATTTCTGAGTATCTTAACCTGTGGTTTTGCCTCCTTTTTTTACAGCCCAAAATCCTTGTTTTTGATGATTTGACCTTCAGACGCTGCTAATGGCTACTTACACATCCCACCTGTGCTGCATTAGTTAGGGATGGCAAATCCATGAAGCTTGTGTTGCCATTTACTACTGCCATGCCTGTGACAGACATCTCTAATCAATTGCTGCACTTTCTCCACTTGAGGTTTCTTGCTGTTGTAACCAACTAGCTTCAAGAGGATTCTGTATTCCTGCCAGCTTTCTGCCTCAGCCCCACGTGTGATCATCCAAACCTTTACTTAGCTCCTTGCTGGCGCAAGGCCAAAGGCATAGATTTTCCTGAATACATAAGATGACCTAAGATAAAGTAAATGTCTAAGCAGGTGTGGAATAGCAAGCAGAGCTGTGTAGAGCCATAAATGACCAAGAAGTGTGAAGTTAAATTAAGAATAAGGAAAATGTGATAATCGATTACAAATGTCTGCCTTGGACCCAGGAGGAATGAATGTGCTATGAATCTTCCATGCTTAAATTAGGTGTTTCTCAATCTCCATGGTTCCCTGACCCCATTTTCTTTCACTCCTTGTGCAACCCCAAGAGGACCCCATGCCTAGAAATGTGTCCTTCTCAAAGTCCATGTGCCCTTGACTCTTTTCTGGATTCTGAAAGGCCTTGGGGTGTACCAGCTTTTAGGTGAGGATCTGCCCCTTCCCTCAGGGAAGCGCCTCGCTCAGGTCTCAGCAGACCCTCCAGATGCGCCCCTTGGCAGGCGGCCTCAGCCCGAGGTGTCGAGCGGTGCACAGCAGCAGCAGCGGGCCGTCTCATGCACCTTGTGCTTCCTTTGTAGCTCCAAGGGACCATTCTGCAGTATGTGAAGACACTGATCGAGGTGATGCCCAAGATCTGTCGCTTGCCCCGGCACGAGTATGGCTCCCCAGGTTGGTGACGGGAAGTGCGAGCCCATCTCAGAGCGGGAAGGGGGCTCTGGCCACCCACCTTACACTGTCTGCTTCTCTGCCCTGCCAGTGAGCTCCCAGAGCCCTGGCTTTGCACTCTGGCTAGAGCCCTGAACCCTTCATCCCCACTGGAGCAGCAGAGCGCCCCACGAGAGGAGATAAGTGATGTCTGCTAGGCCTGCCTCGGGACTGCCGGCAACCGGAAGGGTGCAGCGCTTGAGAGGGCATGCGCAGCATGGCTCTCTGTAATGGTCTTCAGGACCACAGCACCTCTGAGCTCCTGTTCGGAGAAGGCTGGTCCCCAGGCAGGGCCAGTGCCAAGGTGAATCAGGAAACAGGCATTTTCTCTCCTATTTGGCCTGGGAATTAGAGGAAGATGGAGATCATGATGGTTTTTTCCTTGCGAACCAAGATCTACTAGGCCGGTGTGACTCAGGGTAGGGAAGAGATGCGGCCACACGACCTGGTGTCCAGGTCCCCTGTGCCACTTACTTTCCCTGGGACTGTGACGTGTCACTTCTCCTCTCTGAACCTTGTCTGAGAAGAGGTCTCAGCACGCCCAGTTTATGTAATTCTTAGGAGTAACAAATGTTGCAGAGAGGGCAAAGCACAGTACTTAAAGCCTATAAATTGTCATATTGTTATTGAAAATTCAAGCAACTAGTATGAGAGAAACCTTTCTGGAGAGACCCTTGGAGCAGGACTGCCCCTTCTGTGTCTGTGCGCCTGTGTTATTGTGTTCTGATGACTCCTCTGTGCCAGCTTCTGGAGGGTTTTCCCATTCTGAGCCCTACACGCACTCCCGCCCTTGAGCACGCGGATGGCCGGAAGCTTAGACAGGGCATCCCTTGCTGACCGTTCCGTCTGTCTCCCAGGCATCCTGGAGTTCTTCCACCACCAGCTGAAGGACATCATCGAATATGCAGAGCTCAAAACCGATGTGTTCCAGAGCCTGCGGGAGGTGGGCAATGCCATCCTGTTCTGCCTCCTCATAGAGCAAGCTTTGGTGAGTCCTGAGCCGGAGGGGTTGGGCTCCAGGCCGGGTGGGGCTGTGATGTGGATGTGGGGCCTCCTGGGCCACAGCCCTGGGTCCAGCAGCCCCCCTCCTATCCTGCTCCGTCTTTCCCTAGCTGCGCTGGGCCTCAGTGCCATCACTCAGGCCTTAGCTTCCCATCAGTGCTGTAAGGCTTGCTCCTCGGTGCTCCTGGGCCAGGAGCAGTTGGGAATAGCTGCAGCAGGCAGTCCCTGCCTGGTGTCTTCTGTGTGCTGCTGGAGCAATGGCGGGGGCAGGCAAGGTCAGAATTGGATACAGCTTGGGGTTGACAGAGGACTTCCTGGAGAGGGAGCAGGCATTCTCCTGAGGAGACTTTCCAGACTGAGGGAAGCTCCTACAGTGTTGTTCTGGTTGTGGAGAATGGGAAGAGTGGCTTTACCCCACATGGAGAGTTTAAAGGGGGAGAAGACAATACTGCATGCAAACTGTGGGGCGGAAGAGTCAAAGAGTGGGTGGGAGTTGTGGTAATGAGGAGAAGCCACTTCCTGGTGCGGAGCCTCTCCGGGTCCCCCAGCACCAGCCCTCGCCCGCAGGACCTGTAGTCTCTTCTCTGGCGGGTATGGGCCTTGAGGTCGGCGTGGGTGACCAGCACTGCCTGGAGCAGTGAGCCGCATGGGGATGACATCCCTCTGGGCTGCCCGCACTGGGAGCCACCCTTCCCCATTTCAGTGGAAGGCACTGAAGGCTGAACCCTCCTAGGAGTGGTTTAGGGTGTGGGTAATGATCCAGCTAAGGGACACAGTATTGCCATCTTTATTCTGAAGGAGGAGACAAAGACAGATACAGTCAGCATGACTGCAGACAGATGCATGCCGAGGGGCCCAGCAGGGTGACAAGTTGTTGGACGAAGTGGGGGTTCCGTAGGGATGTGCACCTGTTGGGGATGAAGGAGCTTGATGTGTATAAAGACAGCGGACTCCAGAGTGAGCTAGAGTGAAGGCGGGAAGAGGGAGGTAGGAGGAGGGAGCCCCCAAGGCAGGCCCTGCGGCTGGACTCGTGTGACCCCACAGGCAGCCATGGCACCTCACTTGGGAGTGCACAGTGAGGTGGTGACCTCCCAAAGGCAGGCAGTGGAGGGCAGGGCCCTTGGCAGCCCTGGCATCACCAGGGAGACAGCAGGGACATGAAGAGGGAGGGAGCAGGAGACAGAACACCGTTGTGGTGGAGAGAGCTGCAGAGAAAAAGCCAGAGCAAGCCTTGCCCTGCTGGGCGACCCGGTGAGCCAGGACCCTGCTTCCATGGCATCCTCGTCTGCTCTGTCAGACCCTCACCCCCCCCCCCAGAGCCCTGAAATGAGCTCGGTGGCTTCGGCTCTGTGAGGAATAATTGCTCCTCTGGTGCCCCTCTAAGTGGACTCTGGAGACAGGTAATGGCTTCTCTTTATGATAACAGGTTGTTAACACGGTTCAGTGGGCCTGGGTTACTATGGCAACGCCTTCAGATGTCTGGTATCCCCCCAGAGATTAGCTTGTTCATCCCTGAAATTCATGTAAGTGGAATTACTCGGTGTATTTTCCGTTTTCCCGTCTGGCTGCCGTCATCCACGCTTCATCTGTGCAGCGCACCGTGGTGTGGAGGCCTCGCTCTTCACTGCTGCGTAGTGCTGCCGTAGGAGTGGACTCACTCACCCGTCCGCTTTATTGGGGATGGACACAGGTTGTTCAGTCTGGTGCCGTCATGGTTTGTGCCTGGAAGTCCTCCCCGTGCCTCACACAGTCATGGACTGACTTCTAGAGCATATGCTTGATCACGGTCCAGTGCTAGGATAAGGGGTGTGAGGGCTGCACCCGCGCTGGGCAGCGAGGCCTGCATGTGATGTAAGGGGGAAGAGCCCGCCTCCCCGCTGCTCCTCCCTTCTTGCTCTTCTGCTGTTTTCCGCCGCCATGAACTTGCCCTCTGCCGTGTGCCGCTCTGCCTTGGAGACAACAGAGTGTGGACTGAAACCTCCACAAACTGTGAGCTAAATAAATCTTTCCTTCCTTCATTTTGGATATCGGGTATTGTGTCCCAGCAAAAGTAACCAAGACAGGCAGTATGAGGATGAGGTGGTGATGAGTATTCTTGTACCTGTGCAGTGTGGGCATACGGTCTCACTGTTTTAGGGAAACAGGTAGTACTTCAGCTTCAGTTGATATTGCCATGCAATTTTACAAATCAGTTGTGTGAGTTTTCAGGCCCTCGGAGCACAGCGTGAGCCTTACATCTTCATGAACAATCAAATCTGTCCACTTTTTAAAATCAAAGTCCTTCTAGGGGTGTGTCTCGAGACCTCATTTTGGTTTTAATTTTCCTGGTGATTCTGAGGCATTACCATGCGTTGGCCATCCAGAGAGCCTCTTAATGTATTTGTTGTTACAGGGTCTCACTACACAGCTCGGACTCATAATGAGCCTCCTGCTTTCAGCCTCCCAGCTCTGGGATTATAGGTATGTGCCAGCATGCCCAGACTCTGGCCAGCTCAGCCCACCATGGGGTGGGAGGCTGGTACAACATGTGGTGCCAGGGAGCCAACCACGGGCCCTGCACTTGCCTCAGCTTGTCTAAGCAGGTACTTTAGTCCACTAAGCAATCTCGCTGGCCCCAAGACAGCCTCCTTTGCAATGTGCTGTTCAATTATTTTCATCTGGGTTTTTAGTGGGGGTTGTTTATATCTATATACACATATAGATTAATGTAGCTTGTCTTTCGAAGAGCAGAAGTTTTTAAGGCTTGTGTGGATTTTTTTTTCTTCTTTATCTGTGGCTCTTATGACTTACACATCTTCCCTAGATATCTGAAGATGTCTGTCAGGGTAAACCAGGGCACAGTTCCGACCACCACTGATGCAGTCAGAGCTTAAGCACTGTGTGAGGACCTTATTGTAGACCGGGTGCAGCCAGGCCCAGGGCAAGAAGGCCACTGGCCCCAAGCAGAGGGTGAGAGCAGGTGTTTTAGGAGAGTTTAGGTAGGGGAGGGGAGCCTTGCTCAGGGGGGTGCACAATTTTGGGTCTCAAAGTAGAGGTCTGGAGCTGACAGATACGGCGGTGTGGGGCACAGGAGGGCGCTGGCAGGTGCAGCGTGTCTCGTGTGGTTTTTTATGGAATCAGCGTTCTACAAGTTGAGCTGCATGGGGCAGCCGCCTGAGCTGCATGGGGCAGCCGCCTGAGCTGCATGGGGAAGCCGCTGCTTCCTGCTGAACACTGTGTTCCTGCAGGTGAAGACAGATCTGCTTGGGGAGTTTTTCCTCCTAGCTGGGCAGGGCGCTAGTTCAGAGAGCTGGCATTGTCATCTAAAAGTCTGAGACGTTAGCCTTTTGAGGCTAAGCAGATATGCCATTACATACATGGAATTGATGATTATAGTTAATGGGAGAGAGAATTCTAACTCCATTTCTTTTCATCTGTTGAACTAGTGCCCTGTTGATCATGAAACGTGCATAAATGGTGTGTGCTCTCAAGTGTTGAATTTAACCTGAAATGGGTCAGTATTTGTTAAGTATCTGTCTATGTGTGTGGTTTGTAAAATCAGCTGTCCTAGTTTTACACCCACACACCAGAGGGCGCTGTGCACGGGTAACGAGGGCCTGGCCCCTGGGGAAGGGGTAGCCACTGCTGCCTCTCCTGAGGGGTTCCCATTCATGATGTTAGTGCACGTTCGTTCCACTTCTGGCCCTGTTGCTTATTTTTTCCCTTCTCATCTAGTGGAGAGGGGCACGGTAATACCCTGGTCTGGCATTTGAGAGTATTGCTTTCCTTTCAGGAGGGGAGGAAAGTCTAAATCCAAACTCAGCAATTCATGCTCTAGTCAGATCAGGAAAGGGATCGCGAGTCCAGCCAGGGCACGTTATCTCAACCTACCTGTCAGTACCACCAGGCCGATACTCCTTTCTTGACCATAGTGCCTTCAAACTGAGCAGCATTTCTAGGCTCTGCCACTAGATGGCAGTAGCGCCCCTTCTCAGATGGCACACCCAGCAGTGCCGCCAGAGCTCCTTGGCGGGCAGCAAAACCTTCCCCTTTCGAGATCTGCTTATCCAGTGCAGCTTCACATACTGCAGAGGAAAACCCCGGGCCCTGGGAAGGCGCTGAGTTTTTCCAGGTTACAGCTCATGCTGGAGTTGAGACAAGGACCAGGTAGGACCCGGGCCCTGTCCCTAAGGTAACACAGCCAGGTGTAGAAGCAAGTCCTGGTGAGCTCTGCAAGGCATCGTATAACCATCCTCCACTGTGTTATCCTCTGATTTGCTTATAGAACTGGAATAAACGCATTGACAGGAAAATGGAAAGAAAGCATTGTCATAGGAAGATCACCACCTTCATGTTCACTTCCCACGAGATAGTCTTCCAGATGTTTTTGTGTTCCGGCATAAACTTTAACTTTCCTTGTAAACTACAACTTTTATAAACGAGTTGTTTATAGAAGTCCTGTTCACCAAGCATAGCTGAGTGTGAGTGATGGGGGCAGGAGGAAGGGGCGGCTCCCTGAATGTCTTGCGTTGCGTATTGCTTTTTCCTTATAAGGAAATACTTGCACAGTTAAATGCACATAACTTGGACACGTGGGGGAGTAAAGCTCTAAAGCCCATCCCCCATGGCCCGTCCCAGACCCTCGCCCCACGCTCCCCTGGATCGGGGATATTGTGCCCATCACTGTGAGAAATCCCCAGCACTCGCCAGAGCATCCTGAGCCCTGATGCAGGCAAGTGTGGCCTGGGCCTTTCTGGTCGAGCAAATGCTCAGTACCCACGCTGAGCTGGAAGCCAGGTGGCTCTGTGCCGGTGACTGTGGGTGCCTGGGCTGCAAGGCCCTCCCCTGGCGTGGCTGTATGGCTTCATCTTTTCTGATTCAGCCTAATCTGGAGCATAAACCTGTGGGCCTCAGGACCTGGCAGAGTGGCCTGAGAAGTCCTTGGCGCTTGCCACACTCCTGAGAGCCTGTGGGCCATGCAAAGCGTGGGGCTCAGGTGACAGTGTGAGGGCACTATGCAGGGTCTACCACTGCGACCGTAGCAAGAGGACCCGCCAGGGGTGGGCAGGATGGACACAGAGCTCTTGTTTTACTAAAAAGAATACTCAAAAGCCTTGCTGGTTGTTAACACACTGGTTCAGAGGGACACCTGTGTGGAGCTGATACAGCGCATGACAATTTGCTAAGAGCTCTACCCATGAAAACTGGAGAGCAAAATGGTTCAGGGTCTTCCGTCCTCGGGTGCCTGCCCAGAGCAAGGCGTGGGATATGTCGAGAAGCAGGCTGCGGACGCAGAAGGGCTCAGAAAGATTTCCCGAGGGAGGAGCTGGACGCTCCACAAGGGCTTCTGAGTCATGAGTGAGGGAAGGGCATTTCAGGTCCCGGATGATAAACACACCTGTTTGTCCTCAGAGATCCACTGAGATCACTGTTCAGTTTGAAACAAGGTTGGTAAGTCACCGTCACCCAAAGCCACCTCGGTCCTTGATATTTCTCTAGCTTTCCAGTGGCTGCAGGAGAGCAGAGCCTTGGATATGGAGGCTTGTGCCTGTGTCTGTCCTGTGAGGAGACCCTAGCTGACAGAGTGCCTGGGGCTGAGGGCTGGGAACTCACGCTATTGGTGTAGGGAGCGTGAACACCTTTACACACCAGGAAGGGAGGCAGGTGGAAAATTGGCCTTGCCTCAGCCTACTTGCTAAAAATCACTTGGAAAGGTTCTAGAAAACCCTGATGTCCAAGTCGTGTTCCATTCTAGGAAAAGTACCTTAGGAAATGGACCTGGGGACTGTGACAGCGACAGTCCTGACCCTCACAGCAGCCAGAGAAGAGGACACCTCATCCAAAAGCAGTCCTCATGACTGGAGTAGCCAAAGCGTAGGCAGCCCACTCATCTGTCAGCTGTGCCATCACTCTGACCACTAATCCAGTTACCTACATCATAGGCAACTGTGACTGCCACTAGAAAATCATTACCTCTTGTCATTTTTGAAAAGCAACAAGAATCCATTCAATAAATGCTAAGGTTAGAGGTGCATGTGGCTCAGTGGTAGAGCACTGGCCTAGAATTCCCAAGTCCCGGGGTTTGATCCCAGCCCCACAAAAACAAAAAGAATGAAAATAAACAATTTCAATGCTACCTCCCCAGACCTCTAACCTAAGGCACAACCCCTTTCGCTTAAAAGCAGTGTTGGCCAAGGCTAGGAAGGTGTTAACACCTGCAGGCGCCACATGAAAACTTTTCAGTAAGGTTGTGAGAAAGATCAATGTGAAATTCAAAAGAAGGGCCATTATTAAATGTCTCCAGTTCCTACCTTGGCTAACGGTAACCTTGGAGGACACTGACATATACTCAAGGGAGAGGGGAGCAAAGCCACCTTCTAGGCTATACTTTGTCTACAGAGACTTTCCAGTGAACGAGACACCACTCGGGTGCTAACCGTGTTCTCCCGTTGGCAGTCGGGGCACTGAGGAAGGACACGAGTGAGATGGAATGGCGCCCTCATTACTCGGAGGAGCCGCACAGCCCACGCAGACTAGGATATGGTTATAGGACTCGCTCAGCTAGAGCTACCAACACTACTGGAAGGGAGGGGCCTTCGGAGCAAGACAGCTGAGCGGCCACTGCCGCTGGAGTCTCAAGTGAGGGACTGGATGCCTCAGCTGGCCCCTGCCACACACAGGAGGATGTGGGAAGCCCCTGTCACCTGCTCCCCAGCCCTGTCTCCTTGGGGCAGAGCATTAGTGTGCAGAAAACACTAACCCCAGAAAATCCATCTAAGGGCATGTTTAGAGCATTGGCCCTCTGGTTAGGCCCAAACCCTCAGGCCCCTCAAGAGGGGAAACCAGAGTGGGGGTGGGGAAGGCTGGAGAAGGGGCGGCCCTCGTTCACAGCTCCCCCCCACCCCTCATCCCCCCATTCTTCACTCCCTGGACAAAGACAGTAACGTAACATACACCTTAGCACAGATCTTGGGGATGCCTTGGAATGTAAGAGATAAGTTGTTTATAGTACTGTTTTGAGCTTGGCTTAATAATTCAGCTAAAAAGTTGTTTATCCAGGGGCAGAGCCTAAAGGTACAATCTAATGCCGTCTCACGTAGATCTGACATCCTTAGAGCCACAGTGGAATCTGTGTGGTTGACTCTGTGATACTGTGTGTGTACGTGTGTGCTATACTGGGACTCAAACTTGGGACCGTGTGCTTGCCAGGCAGGCCCTTACGCTGCTGAGCAATTTCTCCGGCCTGGTGATGTCTTGTAGCTGGGTAAAATGAAATCCGCTGTTAGGCTCCAAGAAGCTTATAGGCTTTTTGGTATTTGATGGAAATCCACCCAATCCTTCCGTTTTAAACTCTTAAAGTCAAAAGCAGAGCCAGGAAGATAGCTCAGTGGAACAAGTGCCTGCCTGGCAAGCGCAATGATCTGGGTTCAATCCTTGGTACTGCATGCTGTGTCAGCCCCAAAACCAGGTATGGTGGCACATGCATGTAGTCCCAGCGCTGGGAAGTCAGACAGGAGAATCACTATGAATCTGAACTGCATAGCAAGACCCTATATCAAATAAATAATTTTTTTAAAAAAATGAAACAAGAAGGCCATGAAGGCCAGGGTTTTCTTATTACAAATTATTTTGTTTCCTGGCTCCAAAATTCCATTCACTTTCGCTTTATTGACAGTGAATGAACTCACAGTCATTTTCGGTCTTTGTCCATCATCTTTGATTATTGTATTAGGAGAATGACAGGCACTCATGGCTCTCAGTAAGGCAAACAACCCCAAGTGGCACTTGGTACCTGCCCCACCTAGCCTGCACCAACGCACTGCGGCTCCTCAGGCGGTGAGCACGAAGCATCTTTCTGGAGCGTGGTTGCATTACAACATGCGAGGACACTTATCGCAGTTGGGCCCTGGGTCTTGTACAATTTTTAGAACCTATAAAGAAAACCATTTAGGGGCAGTGAGGAGATTTCAATGTTGATTTCATATTTTTTAATCTTAAGAAGGTTAGAAATTTAGGTGGTCTCAGGTAGTTGACATGACAGGCCACGGAGGAGGATGCGCTTGTGCTTAGGGTTAGATGCCAAAGAGTCGAAGGCCAGCATGATTCAGTGTTGTCACTGGGCTTTCCAGTGACTCAGTATGACAGTGACAGCAAACAGGACAAATTGTTCATTGTGATGCTACCGAGGGTAAGAGGATGTTGGATGTCCTTTCATGTATTTTCTATAATTTGAGTTTTTCATGATGCAAAATTGAAATTAGGGAGAAAACCTCCTGCAATCAGAAAGTTAAAGAAAAGGTTGCTAACCAGCAGCCGTCATGCATGAGGATGATAGAAGGGTTTTTGTCTCTTCCATCTACTTTTGCAAGTTGGTAAGATTTATTTTTGGTAACCTATGCCCCCGAGCTGCTTCTGACCTCATTTTTTTCAGATGTATAAAAGGCATATGCCTGCCCTGAGCGAGGTCACAACTGTCACAATGAACATTTGTTTGATTTACCACCCGGGAAATACCAGTTCAGGGTCATAGTAAAAGGCAGACCACACTGGGGAAGCTGCCTGGGCCAAGTTAGGAAGAGGCCATGAAGAATCAGGGTGACCATCAGAGATGGGCTGTGTTCCTGACCGTGGCGGGGAGGCTGGCTTTTGCTTGGAGGGGTCCATTTAGGAGAGGTGGAAAAGCCAGCAGGGGTGACCACCCCAGAGCGTACTGATCGCGTCTCTTCTTAAGAGGCAGGAGACTTTGGATCAGCCTTTCTGGGTTTTGTGTTTGTTGGTTTGGTTCCGGGAATTGGACTCAGGACCTTGCACCTGTCAGGCAGGTGCTGCGCTGCTGAGCTATATCCTTGGCTCCGAATCAGCCTTTCTGAGCCAGCATCCAATTGACTGCAGGGCTGCAGGCCACTGGACCCCAGCCCCCTCACGTGAGGCAGCGAGCGAGTCTCCCCTTGGTGTCCTGGAGAGGAAAGAGCTGGCACCCAGAGGGTAAGGGTGGCTTTCTGCCCAGCACTGGCTTGAAGGAGGACTTGTGTCACTGCTGAGGTCATATGCTAGGACATCATGAAGTAACCAGAAGTTCTCAGCCTCCCTCCATCTCGGGCCACTCTGTGCCTTTCTTTGGTCACTTACAGCCTGAGGAATCAAAGTGCCTAGAAGGGTGGGCACCCTGAGGAGCGTCCACCCGCACGTGCCCACCCACCTGTGCATTTCCTGTCCTCTGGGATCAGGTTCTTTCCTGGTGTGCTGCTTCCCGAGGCCAGATCTCACCTTTGACTCCACAGGGGCGCAGACCTTCCATCCAGACGCCTTGTAGATGGCACTCCTGCCTTTCTGCTGCCGTGGGGTTTCCTTTGCCTGTGGTGACCGCAGCTCCCTCCCATGTCCTCTGCCTCTCTGAGGCACCTGTGTGGCTGTGGACGAGCTTGCACTCACGTCACCAGGTGTGCGGCACCTGCTCCGTCCTCTGTCCTCTCTGTTCGAGCCCACAACCCAGCTCTCCCTGGGTTATTCCACAGCCCCTTTCCTCCCTCACTTCTTTCTCACCCTTGCAACTACAGGGTAAAACTAAGATGGGGTCACAGTGTTTCCTTCATTTAGGCCATCAGGACCATGTGCCAGCACTTAAGCGCATCTTACAAGAGTCTTCCCAGCCCATCCCATGTCCCTTCTTTTGTCAGGGAGAGTGTCAGCCCTGGAAGGCAGCTGCTACTCCTGTGGCCTTCCCAGGTGCTGCCCTTCCCTGGCACAATACTTACCCTGCTTCAGACTCAGCTTAGCGCCCCTTCTCCAGAAGTCCTTCCTTGTTATTCCCCCAGCAAAGCACAGGCTGGCTGCCCTCCTACACACTGCAGGTGTCGTTATTGCTGGGATGGCGTATGGGCACTTGCCTTGTAGATGCCTACGACTGCACTCCATCTGGTAAGAGGCCCATGAGGAGGATGTAGCGACATAAGAATAAAAGGACAAACACAACACCAAAACTGGGGCATTTTTACTCTATGATAGTGCTTGAGCAGAGATTTTCTGGTACTAGGACTCGAACTCATGCAGTGGAGGAAATGAGTCACTGCCCTGGCTCTCCACAGGGGGGGGCATCCTGCCTGCCACACTCGCTGTTGAATCTCCAGCACCGTGCAGAGCTTTGAGTGCAGCAGATCCTTATGACTTGAAGTGTAAATAAAAGAATTAAGGGTTAGGGATATAGCCCAACAGCACAGCGCCTGCCTGGCAAGCACAAGGTCATGAGTTCAGTTCCTGCTACCAGAAGATCTCTGTTGAAGCACTATCTGAATAAAAACGCCCAGGCTTTGGTGCTTCCTTTGTACTTTTATTCCCACATTGCTATGTTCTTCTCATGGGCCTTTTACCAGATGCAGCGTGGTCATAGGCATCGAGGTCCAACTAAGACAACTGTCAGCCTGGATTGGAGGAAATGAGTCACTGCCCTGGCTCTGGACAGGAGGGGAGTTCATCCGCAGACAGCTTCGTGGGGGCTCTGAGTGGATCAGGGCTCTGACCACATTCAGAAAAGAAAAGGCCCCATGGGCTGGGAACCAAGGCGGTGAATCTGCAGAGCTCTGAGGGAGGTGGCAAGCCAAGGTGTAAGTTCACCCCATGAGTGGTCTCCATGCTTTGGAATCTGACCAGCAGATACGATGATTAGTTGCCCACGAAGAAGTTATTTACACAAATTCAAGCTAGAGGCTACCTCTGGGAACAGCACTATCAGAGACTTCCCTGTCATCCCTCAGACTACATCTTCAGGTCCCCACTAAGTTTGAACAATGTGAGTTCCTGTGACCTAAATATTTCCCCATCAGATATGAGTAAGACTAAAAGGTTTAGATTTTTCTCTTGCTCCTATTTCTTATACTTTTTCACCTTTTCCTTATGTATATGTATAAGGAGGGGAACAGTATTTCAGGCCTTCCTGTCTTACATCTCCTCTCTGGCACGTCGATCCTGAGAGTTCATGAAGAGTGGACTTTTGTTTCTTACACCTTGGGAGGCTGGGATCCAAGGCTGAGGGCTGCTCTAGCCGGAGCCTTCTTTTCGCCTGTGCAAACTCTGAAAAGGCACAGGGCATCTTGCAGCAGGGGCTTCATACTACACACAAAGCCAGCGCTTTGGTTTATAACAAACTCACTCTGCAGCTAACCCATTAATCCCAGAATGGGCTGATCTGTTCATGAGGGCTCTGCCACTTTCCAGATGTCCTCCCCAAGGTCCCTCCAAACACCATTGCCATGTCGTTTTGAGGATTTTGTCTCAGGGTGAGTTTTGTTGCCAGCATTTAAGTTGTGGCATTTTCTGTGCTGCATGGGCTCCCATCAGAACGATAAAGGCTATTGAACAGGGTGGCCACAAACCTAAATGGCAGCCTCGCTGTGTACTTACTTCATCGCTCTGGTTTTCATCAGGGGACTCAACGTCCTCATCTGCAGAGTGGGGGCAGCAAGCCCTCCCTCTAAAGCACAGAGCGAAGAACAGATAGGAAGCACTGGGCGCGTGGGTAGTGCCATGAGCGCTGTCTCTGCTTCCCTGAACAGTGAAGCAATTACGCGTACGCCCCGTCCTAGGGCCCCTTAGCACCTGGTGTATTTAGTGAGCCTCTTATGTGGTTCTACTTAAATTGTTCTTCATTGTCTGTGATAACAAATCAAGCAACACAGATGAGCTGAGGCTAGAAAATCCCATTCCGGGCCTGTGGCGCTCGTCTCCTCGCTTGCAACCCAGCCCCAAGGCAGCGTCTCAATCCTTTCTGCTTGCAGTTCTGGTTGCTGTCTTCATAACACTCGTCCCAGGATGACTTTGACTGTGTAACTATCAACTTAGGTGGCATTTGTTGACTCCCTAGTTGAAAGCTGAGACTTTAACTCATTTATCTGTCCCCTCTCTTCCCTCCTCCTCTCTCTCCTGTCCTCCTCTCTCCTCTCTTCCCTCCTCCCTCCTCTATTCCCTCTCCCTCACTCACCCCTCTCTGATTCTACTTCCTGTTTCCCTGTCCCCCTTATAAAGATGGACAGTGCACTTACGCTTCTACTCCTTTTGCTCAATGATTTAGTATCTTGCCTCCTCCCTGTGAAAGACCGAAGGACCATGGCAATTAACGCTGCAGACGCCCCACTTCCTCACCGGTCAGCTACACTTTTCCTTTTATATCATCACAGCTGTTTTTAAAATAATATTTGTATGTTACTCCGCATCTGTGATTCATCCTTAAGTGTAGCCTAAAAACTAAACAAACAGTGTCTGCGTGAAGCCTGTGCTAGTATCAGTCCTTGTGGACAAGCTGGGCGCTAGGCCTTCACGTCCTGCTCTGTGATGGCTGCAGCTGCTTTCCCAAGCTCTTCCTTTTGAAATGAAGAAGCAGCAGCTGCTTTTCAGGTTTTCCAAATTAACTTTGTAAAGTCATGTATATTCAGTGCAGCAAACACCTGCCTACATATAGGGAGACACAGGCAGGGAAGGAGAGTGGGTGACTCAGGCACTCGTCTCGCGTTGCTGGGACAAATACCTGATGCTCAGAATTAGGGGAGGAAAGGTGTAGTGAACTCAGAGTTACTGGAGGTTTCAGTCCATACGCAGCTGGCTCCAAGGCAGAGGGGCGTGTGGTGAAGGGCAGCAGTCCACGGCAGCAGAAGACAGCAAAGCAGCAAGAGCGCAAGGGAGGACTAACAGTGCCAGTGGGACTGTCCCCCTGTCCCTCTTATGTCACATTCAGACCATCTGGCCCAGGCTAGGTGTAGCGCTCACACCCATACGCCCAGCCTGGGATCATGAATTAATCACAACTCTAGAACTGCGCCTCAGTGACAGCATGAGGCTTTGGGGGGACAAACACACACAAACCGTAACGGTGCGTTTGAAAATTTAAAACATGAGAAAAACCTCCCTACATGGAGTGTTCGTTAAAAATATTTCACATGGGGGGCCTGGCCCTAGCTCAGTTCTTTAAGTGGCTGTTTCCACAAAGCTGTCAGCCTCAGGTTGCTGTAGTTCGATCTCCACAACACTCCAGCCAGCCAAAAGTGCCCTGAAGGCATTCGAGGAGAAAAAAAAGAGATATTTCACATGGTTCATATAGACTAACTAGTAAAATTAAAGAGCAAATCGTTCCCTCAATCAGGAAGAGCATCCAGGCCTATTTAGGAAAGCATAAGATAGGAATGATTCTGCTCTCTGTCCCCTTTTCCTTGCGCACTGCAGAGTCAGCCTTTATTTCTTGGGATTACCCAGCAGTCCCTGCACCCCAGGCACAGTACTCCCTTGGGGGCATAAAATGGTTATAAATGGGTGATCTTGTTTCCTTTATGGAAGGGGTGGTGAGATATTAGTCAGATAGTCACATGCAGGAATGTACCGTCTAGATCTGTGGCAGCGAGCCCGTGGCACCTGTGTCACAGCAGGCCGTGGGCACTGAAAGCCCTAAGCTGCTTGCCAACATGGGTCAGACTGCGCTCAGGCTGAGCTAAGAGGGAGGATTGCTTGAGGACTCCGAGCAGAGAAGCCATCAGGGGCCACAAGGAGCTGAGGGATCAGGACCGTGTTTCTCAAGGAATGGTGTTTACGCAGCCCAGGAGCAGAGATGGGGAGATGGATTAGGGAGCACTACAGAGCAGGAGTCCATGCCGGCTGCACTCTCTGCGAGGGACAGAAAGCTTCTGTGGCGGGGCCTGCAGAGCCAGGGGAGCAGCATCGGAGGCCAGGCTGGGGGCTTTACGGACCACAAAAGGACCCTGTTCAGCAGGCCACAGCCTGGGAGCTCTAGGGGGACTCTTAGGCTCATGCTCAGACCCCAGCTTTGGCCACAGCCCCAGTCAGAAGCTGGTCTGCAGCCCTGTGTGTTTACCTGCTGCCAAGTGACTTCAGCTGAGGAGAGCCAGCTAGTATCCTGCAAAGGTGTCCCAGTGCACGTGGCTGCTTCTGGGAGCTCCCAGGCGAAAGCTTCCCCCTGTTAGGAAGCCTCACCCTTGCCCCACCTCGTAGGCAAGCAGAGAACGTGTGCACTGGAAGGAAGAAGCCCCCCCAAGGCTCCTGTGGCCGCAGTTTGCCAACTTGGGGGCAAGAGGGTTAGGGAGCAGGTAAGCGAGACATTCTGACCTCCTCCAAAGAACCCTGACAGAGATTACCCGGCAGATGAGCAGAGCGGCAGCGCTGCTCGGGTAGAGCCTGGGGGCCGCTGCCTACCCCCTGTGGTCCGCATCGTGGCCTGCGATCTGCTGGCCCACAGTAGTGGGGAGGCAGGTTGCTAATCACACAGTGAGGGTCACCTAGTAATGAGGTATTTCTAGGAGCAGCTGAAACTTTTCAAAGAGGAAATGATAAGGGGGCTGGGGAAGATAGCTCAGTAGAATAAGCGCTTGCCCAGCAAGCACAGGGTCCTGAGTTCAATCCCTGGTACCACCAAAAAAAAAAAAAAAAAGAAAAGAAAAAAGAAAAAGGGAACTTGGCAGTGGGCTGTGTATACCAGGACCCTTCTTTGAACAACTTCAGTGGCCCCCGTTTTTTTTTTTTTTTTTTTTTTTTTT